>JADANN010000461.1:1916275-2086275 GCA_018806985.1 Angiostrongylus vasorum
TACCTAATGGCACAATGTTCTGAGATCAACACAACAGCACATATTCAACAAAGCAGTTCGATGTTAATTCAATTTACACTATGTTGAATGACTCTGTAATGTCTCGAGAAGCTTGTAGAACATGAAGAAAAATTAAATATGTATGACATGTCGATTCAGCAACTAATGACTTACTTTGAGGATCCTTGAATGATCCGTAAAGAAGTTATCACACTTGGCACAAGTGAAACCAATCATTGCCGTCACATGGAAAGCACATTCCATTACGCTTTGCGATCCGACGTTGTCGCCGGGACCCACTAAATCCGAGTGAACGTCGAAAGCCGACCCTCGAAAATAACCATTGTAGAATGAAATGTGTCGAAAAAAAGTTGGCCAGTAAATCAAAAAACAAGAAGGTAAAATAATTTGAGCTGACGCCGTCAAATCGATCTTCCAACGATGCCGATTGTCCCGCTCACCTAGCACAATTTAAGGCTAGTTACTGATCAGTGAACACATCCCCACCTGGCTTCAGTCACTCTTCCTTCCGACCATATTCTTCATAACTGGTAAGTACGTTCTTGGTATAACCCCGTTTTCCACTTATCACTTAGGTATTCGATTGCATAAGATACTTTACTGTTGTTTGTCGTTCTTCTCTATTATATCAATTTCCTGTTTCATTATGTTGTCACCTTTTCTGTTTGGTCGTGCTACTGTTCACGTTTTCTATACATATGCTTCTTGTTACCACCACTACCTTGTTGTTATACTAGTCTTGTTATATGTAAAGATTTAATAACCTTTGTTTGAACTTCGTCCTCTTCAACACTGCCGTATGCCATTGATAGCACATTCTACACATCTGCAATCGCGCTTCATTGCCACTGCCAAATTTACTCCTTCTAGATAAACAGTGCGAAAAAATTTCGCAGCCGACATTCTAACTAGTTTTTCCCTAACCGATCGTCTCTAGTTCCTTAAAATAGGGAGAATTATCCAGAGAAACTGGTGAGAGAAATTGAAGCATACGTGCCATTTCAGATGAGAGACCTAGCCAAACATCATCGGGGAATCTTCATAAGTACAAAGACTACTTAAGAGATCTAGAGGTGATGACACAAGCGAATGCTAGCCTTGGCACACATCTTTTCAACCGTCTCAGCTCGGATGTTTAATTTTCTAAGAAATGCTGATGGACGTCGTTAAGCTCGTGCTGATGAGAATATCACTCAGCTTCTATTGTACGTTGTTCCAGAGAGCCATTTCCTCTCCTCTTTTTTGTTCATGCTGTCTTTCTGGATGGTTCAGCTTATGCGAGGTTCTCACTACAAGAATTGTTTTGGTACAACGCTGTGTAGGCTCTGCAATGCATAAAGTCGTTAATTATTCATAGGCAGGTTAGTTGAAAGTCGGCTTAAAAAATTTTCCCTGTCCCCATAAACGGGGTTTATTCAGAGCTGCCATCCGTGTGATTAGGCAGCAGCGTTTTAGTGCCACCTTATTCAGCGGCTCCAAGTTTATAGCATTGCCGCAATAATTGTCTCTTCAGGCATCTGTACCAAAGATACTCATCGGAACAGGAGAGTGAGGCGTTTTTTTGTTTTTGGCAGTGGATATCCAAATGTAGCATCGTATTTTTTGCCATGTGGTGGCTCCGTGCGGTCGCCTTGGTTTGTTCTGCTCTTTAAGCAGTTCGTTACAATCGAATATTTTTTTTAGCCCGTTATCACTGGTGTATTTATATTGCGCGCGGCAACACTGGTTGAGGAACAGGTGACGCGTCAATTCGCACGTACGCACCTACACCGGCTGCGGAAGTGGTGAGCCAAATACGGATCTCAGTATTTTCCTTCAACTCGAGCTGAAGCGCAAGCTTTGAAGTGATTGCCTTGATGTCTTTGTTGCTCTGAATTGAGTTGCACTTTCTGTATATGCGCAATTACTTTCATTCATACATTTGTTGGTGTTGCTCCGTGCACTCGAATTGTATCACGCATGTCGGCTTGACAAAAAGCTTGAACGTGACTCAGAAGAACATAGGATCGGAGTAACCTTATTGAACGAGGGTTACATCTACCAGCGATTGGTTCATTTCATAGAACAAAGGCCATTACGCTAAACATGATTATTTATTGTTACCAACAACAAACCCTTAAATAGCAAGTGATCTATCACACGCCAAAATTTCGTAAGACCTTCTTGGACAACAGATGGGAGGAAGGGAATCAAATGGAAGTGCTGAAATAAACAGACTAGGAGTTTCCTGTAAAAAAAATTATAAAGCTCTTCGCGGTGGACCTGGTAATACAATCCAATGAAGCGAAGTACTATGAAGACCATTCTCTGCCTCGTAGAAATTACTCTCTTTCATTTCTCGCTATTATATCTTCATTTGGCCTTTAGTATAATCCTCCTCATGCTATTTCTATATAAGGCACTACGGAACTACTTTGCTTGCACTATCTGTGAAGCACTTGGTAATGGTCATGTTTCTCCATCGTAGCTAGTTTGATGCTTCCTTCCTACGTTAACACCGGCACACCTCTGAAACTAATAGCTAGCAAAGAGTTGGACTAGTTCATCAACCCCTTTGTTCAGGCGATATGTAAGGTTTGCCATCAGCTCTTGAAACTATCTATTTCGAACTTTTTGCTCACCCCTCTTTTGGCTATTGTAGTATAAATTGAGACATAGCGCTAGGTACGCGTCGTGCGAAATTCATGATTTTCGTGCTGGATGAAGTACAACAAGTGCGTTACCGTTACCAAATCTATTTGCCTTCTGTTGTTCTGCATTGTTAAACTGCCATTGTTTTTGTATTTGTTCTGCATTATGTCGCAAATATGCCCGATAGCTTCTCGAACACAGGTGCTCTGTCAGGCGTGGTCTAGGGAGAGTTCTTCTCTATACATGATAATTTGCAAAAACCATTTCCTGGCGAGAAACTGCTGCTAAGAAGCCGTAGAACTGTTTTCTCTGTTGTAACCTCGGTATAGATAATCGGTGCACTCTCTTTCATTGGCAAGCTAACCCGAGATGGTAAGAAAAATTTTTTCATCAAACGTTTCTACGTCTACGTTTCTTCAGAGCTGTTTTCATCGTAGTCGATACTCTAAGGCCTCTCGTCGTTGCGATGTGGTTCTTCGTTATCTATCGAGTTCAATGTTTTGAAGTGCAGGAACGTTCTAACGAAGTAACGTCACTCAGCGATGACATTTTAATCGTTAACCGAATAAAGTTTTGTAATGACCACGAGTAGGCCTATCAACGACAGAAGGCACATTGACTATCCATACCGAGTTTGGATGGATGGCAGTCTTCTATAAGGAAAGAATTTTAGATTCCAAGGAGCCTTTTTGATGTTCTCGATGGTAAATGATGAAGGGATGGACTGCCCACAATGGGTTCCGCCGACATGGTCTTCATAAACAATTTATTACTATTGATAAAATAGCTAACTAAAAAGAACGACGCAATCTATTTACAACCACAGTGATGCTGAGATATTTGCAAAACTCCGGAGCACAGGTGGTTGTTGTGGGGAACTAACGCACTATTACTCTTTCCTGGGGCTGGCGCACTCACCACCACACTATGCGGTCCCTCGTTTCGCCTCTCTCTCGGCTAGTTCTGTGATTCCATTTACACTTCATCCCTCTTTGTTTCGAAACCTCACTGATTTAGAAGACATAGAAACTTACTTCATTTCAAGGAAACAGGAAATATGAGTTGTACATGAAAAGTTAGCTTTTTCATTGCGACCACTGAGTCTTTCTATATAGGGCAGACACCTGAAGACAAAAAAATTATCGTAAAAGTGCTTTTAATCGTTCGAAAACAAATAGACCAACCGTTTCTGTTTCGTTTTTTCCCGTTTCTCAGAACTGATTTTTGATGTGGGGTGGTGCAGTAATCAACAATATGCGACTCTAAGCGGATGTTCCTCCTTGGTGGAAAACAGATGAAAACGGTAGGTTTTTCGAGAAGCCGGTGATCGTGTATAATTATTGTTCAGATTTTCATCTTTCTGTTTGCGTTGTTGAAGCATTTAACCTTGTAAATTACATATTAGTGTACCCTTCCAGGCCCTGAAGAAAGCGATACTGCCGAAACGTCAGCTACCGTTGTGTTGTATGTGTTATATTTGTGAGGAATTGAACGTGTGCTGAATAACAACCTCGCGATTACTGTAAAAAGAGAACAATAAACAGACGAAGTTACACAACCTGAATTCTCACACACCCATGCAAGAGATTTTCTTACGTCTTTCGTATCTATTTAGTTTCTTTAAAAAAACTAAGCGATGTTGATCACGGAAATCGTACATTTCGACAGAATGTTAGATAGGAATAAAAAAGAAAAAGAGAAAAGAAATGAAAGGGAGACCGAGAGCTTTAGTTGCTGCACCTTTCATTTTCCCTTCCAAAAAAGCAAAATGAAGGGTTTGATGGAGTTCATCAAGAAATTCTATCAAATGCTTTTCCTAAATGTATAACTCTTTATTAACCGCGCATTGTTTTTGCATGGCAGGGTACCACGTGAAATACGACCGCAACGATGCTGGGATATTTGCAAAATCCGGACTCCAGGCCAGTTGCAAACCCTTAAGTAGCTTTTTCCGGTGCTCACCTGTTACCCACTTCGCCAACAAGTTTTCTGTTGTGACATTGTCTTATCCAGTGTTCTCCCTTACCGTGCCGTCACAAGTCAACCGTCAACAGGGAGAGACCGCAGCTTCGAAACTGTGTTGGCTCATGAGTTTTGCAAATATCTCGGTATCACAATATTAAATCTTTATTTACTGCCAATTACAATTTTTCACGGCATAGTGTTATGTGTGATACAACAACAATGGTGCTGATATTTGCAAAACTCTGGACTGCAGGTGTCTGCCGTATGGAACAAACGCTTGAACAAACAAACCGAGGCCTTGTTGCTCAGTAGGCAAGTAGGCACTACTAAAAAAACTGATTAATTATTATGTTTCTAGCTTGAAACATGAAACAACTCAGCGAAGATTCCAAAGGGTAATGCTTACGGAGAAAATGTGCTCCACATGTTCGATAAGGCGATCTTCTCCACGATTCGTTGAGGTTTCCGCAGAACGATTCGTGGAAATCAATAGCCGGAACATCAATAATGAGCAGGAAGATGAATATAATTTCCATTGGCGGTGACCATTCGCCATGCACGTGCGCTCCCTATAGTTCTTGTTTGCTTCTACGAAGTATGTAACACAAAACCCAGTATTCAACAGATTTCGATGGATAGAAGTTGGTTTCAAGGAGCCTTTACTGAAAAGCTCCACTCAGTTAATACAAAAACGAGAAGGCCTTGCTACTCAGTAGGCAATGACGACCGAAACTGCTATAGATTCTCATTGTTAGATGGTAGCGTTATCCACTGAAAGTAGTTCACACTGCAAAATAACGATTTTATCTGTACATGCATCTTCATGACCTTCTATGCTATTACTCATGCTATTTTATAATTTTATATTTTATGTTAAGTCTAACGAAGGCGGACTTAATTACTTGATACTTGAATGGCTCGTCCTCACTGGTTAAGCGGGCTCCACCATAAAGGATAAAGCTCTCGGCGTTGATCAATTCCTTAGGAATGCGCCATGGATTCGACTTCATTAAGTGCCCTCGGAGGTGATTGAGTGCATATCTGGCATTTACAATGACTCGCGGTGGCCTACCGATGTGTCAAGTCAGTTCTGCTCTCCTCCCAGACAAGTCTGGTACCAATTTGCCGACCCCGGGGGCACCGAAGGCTTTGTGGGCCATGGGCGCAGGTATCGATTCCACGTGTGTGTTGCAGATGAGCCTCCAAACACTCCGCCACACTCGCCGCACAGATAAAAGAAATGTACGGGAAACCTGAATTCTGGAATAAAAATGAAAACTTTAGTGATGCTGAGATATTTGCAAAACTCTGGACCGCAGGTGCCTATGGTGGGGAACGAACGCGCTATTGTCCTTTCCGGGGAGTAGCGCGCTCACCACCACACCATGCGGGTCCTTCATTTCGCCTGTCTCTCAGCTAAAGTTATATTTCGCAACGTATACCCTGCCGCTAAAAAAAAAGTAGGCAGTAAATAATAAGTCAAAAAAAATGAAAACATTATTACGGTAACGCTATAAAATTTGCATTTCCTTCTAGAAAAATGACATAATTAAATATTATGCAAAAACTATGAAAAATGAGATCTGGAAAATCTGCAGTATTTAAAATAAGAAGAGGATTTGACTAGTCAGTTATTCACACGAAAGTTATTGTGTTCTTACAATCCTTTAATAATATTCCTAACAAGTTTTCATCTTAGTTCCCAGGTTTTGACGAGTCTTTCCCGTAACACTTACGTGACCACGTCGTCTCTACAGATAGAGTACGATATCAAAATGGCCTCATTCAAATCTAAACTATCACATCTCAGCTTAGGGGCGCAGTGGTTGGAGGCGCCCAGTAGTACACATGGGATCGATCCTCGCGCCTTGAGCACGCCCAGCCTTCCATCCCTCCGGAGTCGGCGAATTGCCACCATACTTGTCTGGGAGGACAGCAACACTGGGTCAATGCATCGGTAGGCCAGCGCGAGTCACTGTAAAGGCTACATATGCATTCGACTCCAACGATGTTTAATGAAGTCGGATGCATGGAGCACGACTCAGGGAATTGATCAACGCAGTGAGTTTCATCCTTTATTTCACCCTTTCCATCTCAGCTCATCGGGAGTTTACTAATTGCAACAAAAAGTTCTAAGATCTATAGCTCCTTTCCTATAAGGTACCAAGGTGCTCGGTTTATTGCCCTATCGTGAATTTCTAGTTTTTAGGTCGTTATGCTAAATACAACCACAGTGATACTCAGATATTTGCAAACATCCAGCCCTAGACTAGATTCGAGCGCTTGAGTACCCTTTCCGGGAGTGACGTTTCACCAACGCCACCAATGAAGCTTTTGCTGTGTCTATCTCTCAGTCAGTTTTTCACACTAACGGTGCCATAGGCAATCAGTGGAAATGGTGTGGAGAGCACAAATCGACAATTAAACGGGAATCTGGCATGGGGTATTAGTTTCGCAAATGTCTAAGCATAATATTTGCTTTTTTAATTTCTGGCTACTATAATTTCCACGGCAGGGTATTATGCGAAATACGACCACAACGATGCTGAGATATTTGCAAAACTCCAGACCACAGGTGTCTGCGATGGAGAACGAGCGCGTTATTACCTTTTCCGAGGTTAACGCGTTCAGCATTTGACCATGCACGTCCTTCGTTTCGCCTCTCTCTCAGTTAGTTCTATCGATCAGTGCCATCAGCATTCACCCGTCAGCGGCATTGATCTGGGGGGCCCAAATCGCCAACGAACCCAGTTAAGCTGAGGCTGCAGTTATAATCACAAATATGACTTATTATTTACTGCCTACTCTTTTTAGCGGCAGGGTATACGTTGCGAAATATAACTTTAGTGATGCTGAGATATTTGCAAAACTCCGGACCGCAGGTGTCTACGGTGGGGAACGAACGCGCTATTGTCCTTTCCGGGGAGTAGTGCGCTCACCACCACACCATGCTCACCATCGCAATATATACCCTGCCGTTAAAAAGAGTAGGCAATAAATAATAATTTAAAATTCTATGACATTCATAAGAAATACGAAATAGTTAAGCAGCAGCCGAAGCAATACGCCAAATGTTCGAAGACCATTGTAAGGACTGATGCGAGGAAAGCGTATCTAATGCAAGTGCTAGACCATGCGAAATGCAAAGAAAAATGAAATAAGGAGCATTCTAGACGGCAGACCGAGATTGTTAGCGAAAAGATACTTGTTTTTGCTGGAGCGACGGAGTCCCTAATGAACCGATAAAAGGATAAAGGAAGAGGAAACAAAGCAGTAAATAAAGTTTGACACCTAAACAAAAGTCTTGTAGAAGTCAAAACATCTTACTCATTAGATATGGATTGCTCTCCCTTCATATAATGGTGAAGGTATTGCCGCTTATTATCCTTTCGCAGCGAATTTCGTTACATATTCGAATAATAAATGTTAAGCTGGGAAGTAGGATATGTTGGGTCAGAAATGAAAACATTTTCTATGTGTACCATGTAAAATGTCTTATCGGAAATACGCCATATTAAAAATCCCGCATCTCTGTCATATTACACGAGATTTCCTGTTTCACAGCTTGCTCTTAAGCTGGCCGAGATCTTCGGTTAATGATCGATGGCCTTCAGTCCTTTTATATTGTCAATATGAGCAAAAACCTAGTCCCTGTTGTTGAGATGAGTGATTCAGTCGTTGCCATTCCACTCTTATAGGGAAGGAGAAGAATACTCATCGGTTCTACTGGATGAACTTTTCCAGATGAAAATGAGGAGTCTCACCATCACATAAGATGACCTCGACCAGGAGAAGGACATCATTCGCAGTAGGGCAGTTGAGAGGCTGGAAGTGTTTTTATTGTAACGAGGAATAGAAATCTTGGATTGGATGGAAAAGCGCAACTGAAAGCATTTCACTAATCGCTCCAATTATTCATGTGAGGAATGACAGGCATATTTGCGCTCAAGCCATGTAATTGGACCTCATATTTCTTGATAGGAGGACTCAAGTCAATAGATAATTTACCCATTTGTCCTTTGCAGTACCTCATGAAGTCTCTGTCAACTAAATGGCCTTTCGAAACGCAAGGGAGTCTTCTGTTCTTTGGAAAAATTCACTGCCGAATATCAAGGGAATTATAGCGCTAATTGTTTGCTGTATTAAGACTTTGGTATGTGGAGTAAACCACCCAGCAAACAGGCCAATTAAACTCTCACCTTTACTGCAAAGCTTGATATCAAGCAGTGACTCCAATGTAATCGGTCAAGAGATTACCCGTGGGGGGAATATTGGTTAGACAAGATCAGCTATCCTTAATAACACGCATCTATAATACAGTCTATGAACCATCTACATATCAAACCAAATACAGAATGCCTTCTTCGATGCTTTGGACGCTTTGGAAGTAGTGACTTAGACACCGCTGCAAGAAACCCTCTAATAGTCATACAGAACTCATGGCTCGCACAAGCCGCCATTAAGTACTGTCACAATAACAGTCACCCAAGAATAGGACACTCCATGACACGTCTACGCGAAAACTTCTGGACTCCCAAATTGCGTGCTCAAGTAACACACAATCTCCGAAACTGCATACAATGCCACAAATTCAACAATCTGCCATACAAATATTCCGAAGAAGGTGACCTTCCTGAACAAAGAATTCAGCGACCACGTCCGTTTGAGCAAGTTGGCATAGACTAATTCGGTCCGATTTCCATCGTCATATCAGGTGACACAGAAGACAAATATTATGGATGGATAATCACATGCTCGGCAACACGTCTAATTCATCTGGATGTCGTGTCAGATCTTTCCACCACGGCGTTCATAATGATGTTACGCCCCTTTTTTGCATGACGTAGGACTCTGAAATCTATTATTAGTGACAACGCTTCAAGGTTTGTACTCGCAAAAACGATTCTTAAGGAAGGATTACAAGCAGGACAAAGCTTCCTATCATAAAGGAAACTAAACTACGCTTATGCACATTCGGATCCGAGGAAGCACAAGAAATGCCGTCGAATAAAGTCCCCCTCAAAGCATGGGTCACCGAACGTAAGGTCGTCCATCCTCCATGCTGTTATACACGCACGATGACTTGGTAAAACCATTTGTTATTTATCCAATTTCTATGAAAGATGCAGGCTTTATTCATCAACATACACTTCCAGTGTACCAAACTAATAACGAACTAAAAAGTGAAACCTACTATAGTATTAGGCTCTGATAAACTATGGTCCCTAGTGAAAGACGACCAACCGCACATCATAATTCCTTCTGGATTACATCTTCTACCAACTCGCCTAGGCCACCACAAAACAGGTAGGAGAGCGCTCTTATCTAGCACCTGAAGAACAAAGCAATGAAAAGGTTAATGACGAAGAATATACTATAGAAGAAAGTTCAATCAATTTTGCATCTCACCCAGTTTGGCAATCGGCCGATGAGGACGACAAAGACTGAGAAAAATATCTCACTCTGAAATCTGCTGAAACTGAAGAATTTTCTAATTCCAAAAAAGAAATAAGGATGCGAACTGGTCGACAACCGTGGGAGAAATTTAGTAAGACCATCGAAAAGCGACCCGACGGGTACTCTGCACGTCTCACCTGGAAGGCGACAACCACTACCAAGCTACGCGACAATAAAGCCATACCTTTCAGTAAACCAAATAGTGTTTGGGGATCTTTACAAAATAGTCAGATATTAAGAAGAACGTCGCTGAGAAAGAGGCAAAGTAAGGTACTCGGTGAGGGCGGTAGATTGGACGTGGGAACCGTCAAGGGTAATCGCGTGTTCGAAACCCAGCTGAGGTTCCGAGTTCTCCTTATATCTCATGATTCTTGCGCATGTGGTTCACATATTGCATTCGTTTTCGACCATTTTCTACAATGCAATCTACTCAACTTTGTTAGTAGTAAGTGTCGGTGATTAGATACCGGAGAAGGTCATCCTAGAAGCTCTCTTTTAAAGTGGCGAACTCTATCAACCTTCCCAACCCCTTCTTCGACAGTTTGGTGATCGATTGATTGAATGAATGCGAATATTTCATATTATTCATGATCTTCTATCTCATTTGGATGGTACGGAAGCATTCCGCTTCTCAGTGTGTCAAATATAACCTCAGCATGGATTTAGACTTTCAACTAAAATCTTCACTTTGACTTTCAAATACTACATGGATAAATTTCATTTGCTGAATTTGCCGAAAGAAGTTGCTATAGATCCGCTGATGAATCTTTTTTTGTGAATAGCTAGTACATAAGTCTATAGGTTTAGCTCTGTGCATTTTCTGCTGTTTCCAGCTGTTTAAAAAAGGTCTGCGTTCATTCAGTCTGTGGTGTATCGGACCTGACGTCCAGCAATAGAAAGCCTCGCCATACTTCCAACTTGTCTCCAATAGAGTTTCTTCGAGCATTAAATAATGTTTGCTACCATTTACTACAGGTTACTGTGATAAATTAATCTAATGGATGCACCCACGGTGATTAGCACGGCTGACCCAGCGGGATACGGGCACTTCCTCCTCGGCCTGACCCAGCGGGATACGGGCACTTCCTCCTCGGCAGCGGACATCTTGTGTATTTTTTTTGCAACAAAATTTTCCATTAACAAGCGAGCGGGCTTTATACTGGTGAGTTGGCCAGAGGTATATAACAGACTTTGGTCTACCGTTACCTACGAACAAATTATATTTATTCTGTAATCTACGGTGTTTACTGGTTAATATGGTCCATCGTACAAATGTATTGGTGCCACTATTCGGAAGTGCATCACAAACTATGCTATGCCTTTTTTTTTATTGGGCTAGTCAGATCAATCCCGTTAACGGGTGATCGGTGATGGCGTTAATCGATAGAAAACTGGGTGAGCTACAGGCGAAACGAAGGACCGCCATTGTGCGGTGGTGTACGCTTTAGCTCCGGGAAGCGTAATAGCGCTTTCGTTCCCACCGCAGAAATCTGCGGACCGGAGTTTTTGCAAATATCTCAGCATCGTTGTGGTTTTATTCCGCCACTCCTACGTATCTCATGCTGAGCACTGGGCCTACCGCATATGACTGTATAGAATACAATAAATGTCTTGAACGCTATTGTATAATTCTCGAATTCTTTAGTCAGAAGAATAAAGCTGCCTTGGACCAACATTAGTTCTTCAGAGCTGTCTAGCTCCCTGTTCTTAAAATAAAAAAAAGCGGTGATCACCGCCTTTTTTCGTGCAGTCTTTATGCTCGTTTTCATTTTCCTGCATCTAGCGAGAAGATCCTTGGGAGATACCATATCGAGTTCTTTAGCTTGGCTTTCCGGGCAATCCCTCCTTTAGGAGAGACGTCGTACGATTCCGCGTCCAGTCCACGTTTAGATTGTAAATGTTACCGTTACTATTGTCAGCATTTATTGGAACTATCCCTTTTATCACGCAGAAAGCACAATAACTATAAAGTACCCTTTCTCACACGAATGTCTGAACGATGCCTTTACTCAGCCAGGTACCAACAATTTTCATCGAGTGAGACGTCATAAATACGATCTCGTAGGAATTCATGCTATCGTTAAATGCTCTTCAGGACTGTGAATTGTAATCGAGAGTTTTCATCTGAAACACCTTCGATAGTGCGACCGCAATTTTTCGGTGAATGGAAAACTGCGAAAAGTTTTCACGCTTACTTTTCGAGATTGAAAGACCACTGATATCCGTGTTTCCGTACCCTTCCTCCGCTCACTGATCGCTTCTCACGAGATACCTGTGCTGAAAAATCAGCTTTTCTAGCGCACTGGAAACAATGGGGATTGTCCCATTAAAGAATTCAGTTCGTTGCAATGTGAGTTTCTCCAAGTGAAGGCGTAAAAATTTCAAATTTGTAAAAAACGTTTCGTTAAAGACGAGGGTTAGTGGAAGGATGAAAACTTCCAGGTGAATTGTGCAATTGTTGTAAATAAAACGAGATATCATGCGGTATGACTTTTGTTGACTGCTTATTGTTTTCTTAAGGTAGGGTATTATGTGAAATGCAATTAGATAATGCAGAGATATGAGCAAAACTCCGAATCGCATTTGAACTTCGAATCCGCTATTGATCCCGTGGGCTCACGTGTTTCCCACTGCACCTTCGAGGCGTTCACCTTTCCTTTTCCTCGGCCAGTTTTTTTTACCCTAGCGGTGCTATCGGCAACCATCCGTGTGTTACTCAAACTAGAAGCTTTCCTACTTTTTTTCTTCAAAATCATGGCTAGAGGCATTTCAAGGTTGTTGTGATCCACCTGTAGTTTATCCAAAGAAGAAATGAGAAGATAATGTGGTTAGCATTGGGTTAGTATTGGCCAGATGAAGCTCTGTTCTACAGTTGAAAATACACGGAAACTTTTTCCCAAATGCGTGAATTGACCGGCAATTTGACGGAATGGTCACTCCCACGACCAACTTTCTATTAACCTAAGCATTGATCAAATATAGTTCCCCATATTTTTGTTGAGCAAATACGAGGTACTACTTTAATCTTTGTTCCGTTAAAGCTGACGTTCCGGCGGATTTCGCCTTCTTCAGAGCCGTTTACTAGAGGAGTAGTGACTTTTGTACTGTTGAAATACTTGGAAGCGGCTGAAACAACGCCAGCTGTCAGAAATGAAGACTCATCGGTGAACTGTCTTTTTGGTCAGAAAAATGCATCGAATGAAATTTGTGAGCGTAGTGTTTTGATGTCACGTGACGTTATTATTCAACGGAGCAGTTATATCTGACAAACCGTGAGGGGAAATGCTTTTGAACCATCTAAACGACTCAGCAGATCATCCATAACGTGTGTTCAGCCGATGGATTGGGTACGAGAAAGCTGACATAGATTGCCAATTCAAAAAGAGAAAACGTTTCCAGTGTACCTTTCGGTGATGTCTAATCACCAACACCCGCTGCTACCAAAAAACGAATAGATCGAGTTGTCAAGAACTCAAAAAATGCATGTGGCGAACGCTTTCTACGTGAGTGCTCTTCTTGTATAAATTTCTCCTTATTAAGTAAAATATGATCAGGAATAAAAGTGAACTACGTATAGTTTTTTATAAAACAGATGTTTTCGTTGCGTTACTCACCTTTCGATGAAATCTGCGGAATTTGGAATGAGAAAAGATGTGGTAAAACAGGTCACGGATAAACTGAATGTTAAAGGCATGGAGAACATTAGAGTATCATAGATTGTGTGCTTAAAAAACGATAGGAAACATCGTCATAAAAAATCTAGAAATCAAAGAAAGCATCACCATAACACGGGATTTGTCATCCTAACTCTTAATGGTAGGGGGCTGGTGTGGAGCAGTGGTCGGAGGCGCTCTGCAACACACACGTGAAGTCGATCCTCGCAACCATGGCCCACCAAACCTTCCATCCTCTCCGGTGTCGGCAAGTTGGTACCAGACTTGTCTGGGAGGATTACAGCACTGATTCGATACATCAGTAGGTCACCATGAGTCATTGTAAAGGCCAAATATGCATTCAATCACCTCCAAACGATGCTTGATGAAGTCATATGCACGGAGCATTCGTCAGGGGTTGGTCAACGCCGAGAGCTTTGCCCTTTATCCTTTAACCTTTAGTGGTGTAGAGCACCATTAAGACCATACATAAACCAAACTGTTATTCATTTCATTGTTTGCCCTGTCATTAGTGTCACACTTCATTTTACAAACACAATGGTGACACGTGAGAAAAGCTCTACTTCAGGTGAACATCAAACGCGCCACTACATTTTCTTGAGGCTCATGTGTTACCAACAACACCGTTGGGGCCACTGCCTTGATTTTTTGTCACTGTTTTTTTCTTACCTTAATGGTGCCATTGGCAATCACTCGGCAACAGGGACTGATCTAAGAAGCACAAACTGTTGTTGAAAACATAATATGCAGTAAGTTGGAATTACACATTGTGATTTCGATTGCAGAATCAGATAACTGAGTTCGGACACCAATTTGATTTCCCCAGATCATTTTCGTTGACACGGATGGTTGCCGATCGCACCGCTAGGGTAAAAAAAAAAACTGGCCGACGAAAAGGAAAGGTGAAGGCCCCGAAGGTGCAGTGGGAAACACGTGAGCCCCGGTATCAATAGTGGATTCGAAGTTCAACTGCGATTCGAGTTTTGCTCATATCTCTGCATTATCTAATTGCATTTCACATAATACCCTACCTTAAGAAATTAATAAGCAGTAAATAAAAAGTCAGACCGTATGATATCTCGTTTTATTTATAGCAATTGCACAATTCACTTGGAAGTTTTCACCCTTCCACTAACCCTCGTCTTTAATGAAACGTTTTTACAAATTTGAAATTTTTACGCCTTCACTTAGAGAAACTCACATTGCAACGAACTGAATTCTTTAATGGGACAATCCGCATTGTTCCCAGTGCGCTAGAAAAGCTGATTTTTCAGCACAGGTATCTCGTGAGAAGCTGAGCGGAGCAAGGGTACGGAAACACGGATATCCGTGGTCTTTCAGGCTCGAAAAGTAAGCATGAAAACTTCTCGCAATCTTCCATTCACCGAAAAAACGACGGTCGCACTATCGAAGGTGTTTCAGATGAAAACTCTCGATTACAATTCACAGTCCTGAAGAGCATTTAACGATAGCATGAATTCCTACGAGATCGTATTTATGACGTCTCACTCGATGAAAATTGTTGGTACCTGGCTGAGTAAAGGCATCGTTCAGACATTCGTGTGAGAAAGGGTACTTTATACTTATCGTGCTTTCTGCGTGATAAAGGGGATAGTTCCAATAAATGCTGACAGTAGTAACAGTAACATTTATCCTCTAAACGTGGACCGGACGCGGAATCGTTCGACGTCTCTCCCTAAAGGAGGGATTGCCCGGAAAGCCAAGCTAAAGAACTCGATATGGTATCTCCCAGTGATCTTCTCGCTAGATGCAATCGATCACCAAACTGTCGAAGAAGGGGTTGGGAAGGTTGATAGAGATCGCCACTTTAAAAGAGAGCTTCTAGGATGACCTCCTCCGATATCTAATCATCGACACCTACTACTAACAAAGTTAAGTAGATTGCATTGTGGAAAAGGATCGAAAACGAGTACAATATGTGAATCCCCATGCGCAAGAATCATGAGGTGTAAGGAGAACTCGGAACCTCAGTGGGGGTTTCGAACACGCGATTACCCTTGATGGTACCCACGTACAATCCACGGCCCTCACCGAGTATCTTGCTTTCCCTCTTTCTCAGCAACGTTCTTCTTAATTTCTGACTATTTTGTAAAGATCCCCAAACACTATTTGGTTTACTGAAAGCTATGGCTTTATTGTCGCGTAGCTTGGTAGTGGTTGTCTCCTTCCAGGGGAGACGTGCAGAGTACCCGTCGGGTCGCTTTTCGATGGGTTGATTAAATCTCTCCCACACTTGTCGACCAGTTTGCATACTTATTTCTTTTTCGGAAT
Organism: Angiostrongylus vasorum; assembly: GCA_018806985.1. Lineage (NCBI taxonomy): Eukaryota > Metazoa > Nematoda > Chromadorea > Rhabditida > Metastrongylidae > Angiostrongylus > Angiostrongylus vasorum. The sequence continues at coordinate 1,932,316 of JADANN010000461.1, forward strand.
TAGAAAATTCTTCAGTTTCAGCAGATTTCAGGGTGAGATAATTTTCTCAGTTTTTATCGTCCTCATCGTCCAATTGCCAAACTGCAACTGGGTGAGATGCGAAATTGATTGAACTTTCTACTGTAGTATATTCTTCGTCATTAACCGTTTCATTGCTTTGTTTTTCAGGTGCTAGATAAGAGCGCTCTCCTACCTGTTTTGTGGTGGCCTAGGCGAGTTGGTGGAAGATGTAATCCAGAAGGAAGTATGATGTGCGGTTGGTCGTCTTTCACTAGGAACTCCTTCCTCAATCGTCATTTTATTGCCTCAACACAATTCGCCTCCAATTGTAAATTGCAACTTTGTTCCAACATTTAACCGAGAAGATGAAAGTAAGCGTCAATGAAGAGCTGTACGAATGTTTTTTCTACAACCCCTACTACAATAAGTCTGTTTAGAAACGACAAAGCTTATGTTATCGAAAGCTCAAGTCATAGAAGAAGACATGATTATCAACTAGATGCCCAATTAAACTGGCTCATGGGCTACCCGTAATGGTGCCGTACACGTCTATTAGTCGAGTGCCATCGACAACTGCTGACGGGCTGTCATCAATACTTTATTGAAATTATTTTCAAACCACAAATAGACACTACACAATCGATCGATTATGAATGAAAAATTTGTTTATCAAATGTGTTTACTGTAGGAATCTACCAGGAAGAATGAGTACATCCTTTCGCCTTGTAAAAAGGTGTTTTATTATATCCACTTGGTAAAATTTTTACCAGCACAACATACAGCAGCAGTTTTGAGATGTTAGTAATCCATTCAATTTTTATTTAATCGTCAACTGTCTTTTATTTATTTTTGCTTGCTTTACTTATTTTTTATTTATTTTTGTTTATTTTTTATTCGATCTGTAGTTGTTTTTTTGTTTAATTTAATTTTATTTTCTAATTCAATTTTTTATCCGCCTTTTATTTTAATTTTTTTATTTACTTCTTGTTTAATTTTTTATTGTCTTTAATTTTTTTTTATTTATTTCCATTCAATTTTTTTTCATTTTTTATTCAGTTTTTATTTATTTTTTTATCTATTTTTAACTTATTTTTTTATTTGTTTTTCATTTTTTATTTATTTTTATTTATTTCACATTTTTCACCTAATTTTACTTAGTTTTATTTATTTCTTGTTTGTTTTCATTTACTTTTTCCTGTTTTTTATTCATTTTTTTGCCCGATGAGGAAATAGGTCAGAGCTCTAACCAGGTCAGCGAAAACCCAACGAAATTAAGGCCTATGGTCCCAGACCTGGGAATGCCTACATATAAAAGTCAACACGCATAGTCGTGAAACAGTTAACGGCCTTTCCTTGGTGAAGATGTCTGTTGTTTTCCTTCATACAGATTTCCTAACCCATAGCACTAGACGTTCAATCTCAGTACATTACTTCGTGTGAAGACGCCCAGTCAGCCACGAACTTGTCAGATTTTAGGCAACACACAATAGTTGCTCGACAAATAGAAGACCTGAGAGGTTTTGAAACATGACAGGCCTGCAGAACTTGCCGCTCTGCTATGGGCGTGCATGACGTGTGTACTTCTATTTATTACATATCAGGTTATTATAGCTTATCGTACAGCCACATAACCGAAAGCATTTGAAGCTGTTTCGCCTCCAACATTAGGTCTATTTCGGTGCTTTTTATACCAGCACATTTCAAACGACATCACGTGTTCTGTCATGTGTCAGTACTCCTCGGCTATGTGTGTTTATACATAATACTCATTTTTTGTAAAGAGAAATCTGTGCAGAGGTTATACTTTCGAACAACCATGATGCAATGTTGCCTGTATATGGAATTCCATAAGTCTTAGACGATAGATAGACATAGTTAAACCCCCTTCGAAATACGATGCATTTAATCGTTTGACGTGTACACCTGGTATTAGCAGGCTTCGTGTCCCATTCCATGCAATACCTACCTTGGAATGCCTGTAAAATCCCCATTATTATTGATAACACACTGTTTACAATCCTTTGTCAGGGTCCGTCTAATTTTAACAGAATTTTTGTCTATGTGTTTCACATAAATTTAGACTAAAGGCACAGAAGATCTTACAGAATGGGTGCTAAAAACATTAGATTGATTGTAGATGTGACAATTTATCTACTGTTTTTTATTTTTCTGAAAAAAACATACACCTTCGACTGGCTGAAGCATGAAAATTTCCCGTTTCAAGTTATGCTTATAAAGTGGCGTGCTGTTAACCCACGATTCCATCGATTCCGTCGTGATAGCGCTTGTTCCCTTCATCCGAATGGTTTTCACAGTATCCGTTCAGATGTCAGTTATCGAGATGTTTGTGGATTTGATTGTGCATGAATCTATTAAGCTGTGAATATACTTCTATGGTGAATTCACTGAACGAGTTGAAACCAGAAATAAACACTGTTGTTACTTCGTAAAGTGGCTACAGCTGGACTGATGCCATCTCTTAACTGATAGCAATAACGGCTAGAAATTCACGAAGAAAAAAACTCAGGAGCAAATATGGTCTATTTAGTTGTTAGCTATAAAGCTGGAAATTGTAGTTTTGGAGCCCCCATTCCATTCAATACCTGGCATTCGTCATGCAGCAGGAATAAGCAGAAGTGCTGGACATTCGTCGATATGTGGTGTACTTCATCAGTTTTAAATTTGCATACTTATCTACTTTTTTTTTAGGTACCTAATCACTGATGAGGTGCTAAAACATACCACATTGTTTGGAAGAAACAGAGCGATACGCATGTGGTGGTGACGAGGGGGGCGTCATTCTATGCATTGATGTCCAAATGGTGCGATCTAAAGGGAACATAGGGGACAAGTTCGTCCATGGCGATAGAAAGTCCGGCGACGACGGTGCACCTCGACCACGCTGACGACTGTGCCGTAATGGAACCCATCATCTAAAAATTCGCTTATGAAGAAATACAAAATCGATACTGGTGTGGATGGCGGACACGAAACAACGAGTCAAATAGAAAAGTGCAAGGATCCAGACAGTTCATGAAACCGGTTCATACGAGGAACTAAACAGTGATAGAATTAACGAAATATTACAACTTCTGGATACAACATTTGATACAGTTCAAGAAAGCGTTAAGTGAACCCTCATCTATCTCAATCTGTGCTTGTCTGCAAGGTGGAGTAGCTCGTATAGTAAAGCTGTACTGTAGTCACAATAATGCGGCAATTGAGAATTTGGCTTCTATATCATCTTAGTAGTGTTCTAAACCGAAGGATACACAGTAAAAAACAAGGAACTTCGCAAAACAATGCTTTCCGAAACAACAAAGTGTATATAAATCGGATATCTGCACACGCAAGCGTAATTTAACGAAAATATAAGGAACAGAAGCATAACGTACTCAACGTTGATTTATCCCTTGGTAATATCCTGTGCATTCCACTCTGTTTAGGATCGCAGAATGAAATGCATATTCGATGGTGTCTAGTGATACAAAGCCAGTATTTTTCTAGCACATAGCGATTAGCAAAACAGTAGTTTTGAAAGTGACCGTCATTAAACCTCGGTAATGGAATAGCCCCTCCCAAGGGTTTACCGCCTCATCGTGGCTGGGAGGTCTTCCTGGGTGTCGGACTGCGATGTACAGCGAGGGAATTCGTCCCCCCGGCAGGATCTCCCAAGCTGAGAAGGAGGCCGGTGTTTCCATCAGGAAGCCTAGCTAAGAGTAAACCAATACCAAGATCTATCACCATCCTGGTATCAAAGTCGCATCGTGCTAAATCTCCCTCTGATCCACAAGGGCTACGACTGCCTGTCGTTGCGACAACCTGAAGCAGACTGTGGTCAGGCTGTCCTCGGAATTCCAGGGAACCACAATGGCTTAACCAGCAAATCTACGAAAAATGGTGATTATGCTGGGGCCCGCACAACTAGTGAGACGGGCCGCTCAAGTATCAAGTAGTATCAATGGAATAGTCAACATTTGTTATTATTGCTCAGTTTACATGAGGTTGATAAGAGGTGTTTTATTCGGCTAACGTTTCGACGTCTTCGTCTTCATCAGAGCCGACGATCCCTGTCGATGGTTTCCACAGTTGTTCCTCTCCTCAACGTGGCGTCAATCATCGATCACCGACCATCGACATCGATCGTCCGCTCTGATGAAGACGAAGACGTTGAAACATTAGCCAAACAAACACCGCCCATCAACATCGTGCAAGCTCAACAATGTGAACAAATGTTCATTATTTCAGTGTTTTCTATGCTCTAAGGCTAGTTTGGCACTTTGTGGTGTGCTCCATTGCGCGGGAAGTGATCCGTGATCATGTGCATAATAGAGTAGCACTATCTGTTGCACAGCATAATCTTAAAAATTGAGGAAGGGCTATGAAACCGACCATGAAACGCTACTCAGTAAGCGACCCAAACAAGAAAAAAGCCATATGAAAGAATTCGTAGAAACTTCCTAGTATTTCTCTTGAGTCACTTTTTCGTTGAATCAAAGTAAGACAGGCCTACCAGTGCACGAAATATATTCGGACCTCAATGTACTGAAGCCAATTAGTACGTTCCACTGTCGTTTTGAATAAATCTGGACAAGGCATCGTCGAATTCGTTCCTGAGTCACGACAGTGAGCTGCATATCCCAACTAGTCTCAGTCGTGCAACTGTTGCTTAGATTCTAAATGTTCGAAATATCTTATAAACCGATAAATCAGTACTAAGTGTGATTGGCACAATTCGAAGCTTACAGTAGATTCTTCTACGGTCAGAGATCGTCATTCCGCAATCAGTGTGTGCACAGTTCCAACGATATTTAGTACAGGTAAATAACTTTCCATTAATGGTACATCTTGCGACGCATCCTGCCATTCAGTTTCATTCAGTTTAATGAACCAAGCAGGCGCGAAAATTGAATAAATGAGCAGGAAGTTGAACTTATTTAAAAAAGCTAACTAGCAAATTCCTAGATTAAAGAGCGGCATTACTTTATCGAGCAAAATTATTAAAAAATTAATTCCTTTTCCTTTCCATGGGTCTGAAAATATAACTGAATCTGCTTTGTAAAAATGTGCAAACACACTAACGGATGGAAATCCCAGAACCTGCGGCATTTGACGCAAAGCGGCGCCAAATATTGCCTACGGATCGACATTGTCTCCAATGCGCTGATGCAAAATCGTCTAACAAACAGAAGTCTTTGACTGAGATTTTGCTAGATTTGATCGTCGGCTATCCAGCCGTCATCACCTTATTCGCTGATAGTTTACCAGTACGAACCTTAACAGTAACGGTCGAGATGGAATTTAGCAAAAGAATCTTACTCACATAGAAACCGTTTGGTGAGACTAAGAACAACCTAGCAATTCTTACCTTGTTTCGCAGCTCAAGTAATGCCGAACCGTTCTAGTGGAATCAAACTGGAATGATGATACCGATTCGTTCCGAAAGGTTCTGAAAACGCATTAAATCCCGTTACAGCAAGGATTTATCTTGTCAAACTTAACAATCCTAAAAAAAATCCAGATTCTTTGTTATTTCTTCGGGCTTTCTCTTTGCTCTTTTTCAGAATGTTTCCCGTCTCTTCTGAGAACCTGCATTTTCCTAAGATATTTACGATTTGCACAGTATTCCTGCAGATCATAGATATCATTGTAATCGTGACGTGGAAGCAAATGTTAAAGCTTATTGATAGCAACAATGATAATGCGTAGCTCTACAACTCGCACTGATTTCAGGGGCTATAGTCAAAGCTAATTATTTTCTCGTAAGCTAACCCAACAACCACTAGTGCAATGTTGTATTTTAGTAAGAATGTTGGTAATTAATACACAAAAGACAAACCTTATTGCTATTTGTTGCTACAGCTTCATTTTAGTCATCTGTTGTAGTAGCATATGCCGACGACAACTTCCACTCCTTTAAAAACCACCAATCACCGTTATTCGTTAAGAAGGATGAAAACCATCAATCTATACTAACTACCACGATCACAGAAATTTGTAGAGATTTTAACAAACAATGAAGCATTATGAGTCCTGTCAAATTTCAGGCTACGCAAACCAAACAGCAGTTTGGAAACGCAAAATAGGGATGCTTTTATTGCTCTTCGTAGCAATTTGCTTCAACAGTGAAAACGAAAGGCTTATGAATAGCCTTTTTTTCAATATGGTTCACCATGAATAGCGAGGTCCAAATTTAGCTTTCCATTATTATTATTACTGCATATTAGGAACATGAGAGAATATACCGCTGCCCAGCATTCACGTGATACAGGGAAAACGTGTAGAGATAAGAGACAGACTTGTAGACAGACCTGTACAATAAAGGATAAAGGCTCTCCGCATTGATCGATCCCTGAGGGATGCGCCATGTATTCGACTTCATTAACTATCGTTGGAAGTGACTGAATGCATATCTGGCCTTTACAATGACTTGCAGTGTATCGAGCCAGTGCTGATATCTTCTCAGACAAGTCTGCTATCAATTTTTGCGACCCCGGAAGGATGGAAGGCTTGGCGAGCCATGGACGCGGGGATCGACTCCCGCGTGTGTCGCAGTGGCGACTCCAACCGCTGTGCCACACGTGCCCTTGTTATTCGTTAACTTCGTTAATTTGTTAATTCGTTAATTTTACAGAATCATAAGTCACCTTGGACTTGTCTAGTCTTCTGAAACTTCGTTTTTTTCTAGGGGGACAAGCGTGATGAAGTGTTAGACGAGCTGGGCTCGGCCGCTCTTGTTACAGTCATCTAAAATATCTCAATTTACAAGATTCAAGCTCAGTAACTGCTCACTAACCGCGACGACGATCAACCTTTACTTCACGTTCTAAAATGTCGGACATCGCATATCACATGAAACTGTATTTACACGGACGCAATTCATACACCAATAATGAGATATCAGTTGATACTGGATGGATTGTATACAACAAGGGGAAAAAACCACGAGAATAGAAACTCGTACTGGCCAAATAACTACTTAAGGCAGCTTCTGAGTGAAGTAGACAGGTGTCGGCTTGGAATCAGAGTCGTTCGTCAGGTCCAATGATGCAGCCAACAAAGAATGTTATGTGAGGAAGAACTGAAGTGGGTACCTCGACATTTCCACGCCAGTTATTGGTATTCGTCTTGATTGAACATTTGACCACAAATGTGGGTGTGTTGCTATAATTCCCTACACCCATAAAAACAAACTAGTTGCAGCTGAATTCTGTAGCAGATCTCCAATACCTAAATGTGAAATGTAGGTACCACCCGAAGATACACATTGGCACCCGCTTTCCACTTGTATTTTTCTATCCTAGCGATTCAGTTATATTTTTTATGTTTTACCAAAGCAAACGTGTAGTATAGTGGTCAGAGGTGCCCTGCCATACCTGCGCTCCGTGACCCAGGCTCAGCAAGCCTTCCATCCCTCCGGGTTTACAATTGATTCGAGACCTGTTTGGGAGGATGGTGGTACTTACTCGACACATCGGTGGGCCACCGCGAGTCATGAGAGTCGAACGCATGGTGCATCCACATAGTGATGAATGCGAAGAGCTTTACCCTTTAACCTTTAGCCATTTTCTGAAGGCACAGATAGCAACTGCTAAAATTTATCGCATAAGCTCTAGCACCAGTAGTACCTTACAGTATGGCTAAAATGATTTGGACACAAGTGTAAAGGATAGAAGGTGGTAGATTGTAGATCGACAATAGCGCGGATCTAAACGTCCATGCAAATAGCGTACGTACAAACCGCAAAGAATTCACATTTTCAGGTCGTGTCCTTCTCCCATATGTTGGAGTTAAATGAATAATAATATAATAATAGTAGCATAATAGATATAATAAACGCGACATGTAAATAAATGTAATAATAAAAAAATAAGTGTATAATATGATAAATAGACGTAGTACAAACAAATAAAATAAAAAGATAAAGCTCTCGGCGTTGATCAATTCCCTGAAGGATGCGCCTTGCATTCGACTTCATTAAGTATCGTTGGAGTGACTGAATGCATATCTGGCCTTTACAATGACTCGCGGTGGCCTACCGATGTGTGGAGCCAGTGCTGCTCTCCGCCTAGACAAGTCTGGTATCAATTTTCCGACCCCGGAGGTATGGAAGGCTTGGTGAACCAGGGGGCGCAGTTGTCGATCTCAAGTGTGCTGGGGGGCTGCGCACCACACGTGCTCTTTACTCTTAGTGAGATTGGCATTCCCACCTCAAATTCACTAATTCCTAGTTAATGAACAAACTTCAAATGAATTGAGTGTAGTATAGAAGCAGTTACGTCATCATGAAGTAATGTTCACTGACTCCAAAATCATTTTTGTCAACTCCTCGCTGTGAACCACTCTGACAATCAGTCTCACCAAGACAAACATTTCGGAAGAACACCAAGTTCATGAAAAACCCACGGTACGAAGGCAAAAAAAGTCGAACTGGATGGTTCTGTGATTGCAGAGACCACCTCGTACCTTAAGCATGGAGAGCAACATAAGGGAAAGAATTAGGCAAAAGAACGACAGCAGGCTGGGCCGCATTCGAGCCTCTCAAAGAAGTCAACGACCACCTGGAAGACCTGAAAATCCGCGCTCATCTTTTCGATTCAACGGCCCTTCCAGCGATTTATAAAAGTGAGATAAAAATCGCTAAGATCCAATGAAAAACATTCGCCAAGATAAGAATACGTTAGGGGTTAAAATACGTTTTTGTCCGCTTTGTTTCAATCAAATTTCGTGTTTTGAAGTGAAACGCTAAGTAAAGCCGCATTACGCCCTGCGGAATGCGATGGACTTCCCGAAGGCGTCAATGACGCTTGCGCCTGGTGCCTTCGCTTATGTTTCAGAATTTAAATGTAGTTTTCAGACCTTCCAAACTTAGAGTAGCTTCTGCTAGCTCAAAATTTATTAAAAACATTAGCTCCGACGCGTTGAGCTCCACCCTTTTCTACGAAATCACCCTTGGTTCTCCTTTTCACCCCCAACTGCCACTAACATCTAAGTGCATAAGTTACCCAATGAAAAACCAGATTTGAGAACTACAGCCACAACAGGACTAAATAAGCTGAAAGAGCAGCCTAAATGAGACTTGTCTTAGATACCTCACGGTGGAGTTCAACGATATACATGTCGAAGCAAGCAAAGCCGTTAACGACTTTAGTTCGGTCGACGACGGCTCCATATTGTGCGACCCGTATTGATAGTAGATTTGTGACATCAAATATTTCATCAAAGGAGATATAGATTCGGAGACATGTGATTTAGTAGACTTTGCTTAAAAAACATTTAGTTCACTTTAAATAATTTTAGTCTCCTCAATAATGCTCAAAAAACACCATTAAGTGAGCTAAATATTCGCTGGACTGCGGCCTTAAACTACATCGTCAGCCGGACCACTAATCATAAAGACAGTTGCTTCTCAGTCTGTGGTAACAAATTGAAAACGCTTCCCGCAAGCGCTTCTTAGGATTCCAAGGAACGACATGCTCGGCCACCACTTAAGAAGTCGAAAAGGGAAGAGGAAGTAGGATCGAAAAGCTGCAGCCAAAGAAGAGGAAGTAGGACCGTAGAGCTGCAGCCAAACTGTCAAACAAATTGCATAGCCTGTTTCTGGTAACTGTTGTAAAACAACGAAATATATGGAAGAAAATGGGGATATAGTCTCTTCATATTTGAGTGGGCCACCTGCCCATTAAGATAACTAAGTGAGTACCCCCTATCACAATAAATTATGAGTGGTCAAAACTCACATACCTTATTATCTCTTAACGCTCATAACTTAAAAATAGTGAGAGTCACTAACATAAGCTTCTACACTAAAGGCGCCACGATCAGCAAGACGGAATCGCATTAGCAAAGCTTTGCATCCTCGCCATTCCGCTACTAACGCCGAACTACAAGCGTACTGAAGGGATATAGTTGTATTCAATGTTCCCCGATATTACCATTCTCGTGCTTCTTTCCATAAACTGCTTCTTTCCAGCAACGATTTTATTGACGGTGGCATAGTTATGTTTAGTCTATGAAGAATAAGCAATGGTGCGATGGGTGTTGATCAATCCCTGAGGGATGAGTTTTGCCCTCGACTCCACCAAATATCTTTGGAGGTGAGTGGATGCGTATATGCTCCATACAGTGGCTTGCGCTACCGATATGCAACTCATTTCTGGGTTTCTGAAACCCAAAAAAAAACCCGTTTTTTCGCTTTCCTTTCCATCTAAGTCCGGAACAAGTGGAATTTCATTCAGAAGGACATAAAAATGTCCTTCAATGCACACTTTGTATTTGTAACCGGCGCGCTACCGCTGGAAATTTTAAAAAACTCGAACCTCATTGTCAGCTGTTTGTCACCTATAATTTAGAACAAATTTAGTATATTGCAGAAGAAACGTATACATTTAACGCTAAAGCCAAGCGAAAGATCTATATGACTCACCTCATCCATAAGTATGTGAATCCAGCTCCATCGTAAATCTGTTAAACATTCCAAATAAATCAGCACAATGATGCTGAGAGACTTGCAAAACTTTCGAACGGATGGTGTCTGGGGTAGGGATCGAACATCGGGTCGACATTTCCTTCCATAAGCTGCTCGTTGTTTCACTTGACATTGATTTACAGGCTTCTTTTGGACTAAACTTGTGAGTGTTGACGCAGTCAACCACGTCCTCACCCACATCACCTCACCCAGATGCTAAAATCCACACCAAACCATCTACCTAATAGCACAATGATCCGAGTTCAACACAAACAGCACATATCCAATAAAGCAGTTCGATGTTAATTCAATTTACACTATGTTGAATGACTCTGCAATGTCTCGAGAAGCTTGCAGAACATGAACGAAAAATTAAATATATATGACCTGCCGATTCAGCAACTAATGACTTACTTTGAGGATCCTTGAATGATCCGTGAAGAAGTTACCACACTTGGCACAAGTGAAACCAATCATTGCCGTCACATGGAAAGCACATTCCATTACGCTTTGCGATCCGACATTGTCGCCGGGCCCAGTAAATCCAAGGGAACGTTGAAAGCCGACCTCGAAAATAACCATTGTAGAATGAAATGTGTCGAAAAAAGTTGGCCAGTAAATCAAAAAACAAGAAGGTAAAATAATTTGAGCTGACGCCGTCAAATCGATCTTCCAACGATGCCGATTGTCCCGCTCACCTAGCACAATTTAAGGCCAGTTACTGATTAGTGAACACATCCCCACCTGGCTTCAGTCACTCTTCATTCCGACCATATTCTTCATAGCTGGTAAGTACGTTTTTGGTATAACCACGTTTTCCACTTATCACTTAGGTACTGGATTGCATAAGATACTTTACTGCTGTTTGTCGTTCTTCTCTATTATATCACTTTCCTGTTTCATCACGTTGTCACCTTTCCTGTTTGATCGTGCTACTGTTCACGTTTTCTATACATATGCTTCTTGTTACCACCGCTACCTTGTTGTTATACTAGTCTTGTTATATGTAAAGATTTAATAACCTTTGTTTGAACTTCGTCCTCTTCAACACTGCCGTATGCCATTGATAGCACATTCTACACATCTGCAATCGCGCTTCATTGCCACTGCCAAATTTACTCCTTCTAGATAGACAGTGCGAAAAAAATTTCGCAGCCGACATTCTGACTAGTTTTTCCCTAACCGATCGTCTGTAGTTCCTTAAAATAGGAGAATTATCCAGAGAAACTGGTGAGAGAAATTGAAGCATACGTGCCATTTCAGATGAGAGACCTAGCCAAACATCATCGGGGAATCTTTCATAAGTACAAAGACTACTTAAGAGATCTAGAGGTGATGACACAAGCGAATGCTAGCCTTGGCACACATCTTTTCAACCGTCTCAGCTCGGATGTTTAATTTTTCTAAGAAATGCTGATGGACGTCGTTAAGCTCGTGCTGATGAGAATACCACTAAGCTTCTATTGTACGTTGTTCCAGAGAGCCATTTCCTCTCCTCTTTTTGTTCATGCTGTCTTTCTGGATGGTTCAGCTTATGCGAGGTTCTCACCACAAGAATTGTGTTGTTACAACGCTGTGTAGGCTCTGCAATGCATAAAGTCGTTAATTATTCATAGGCAGGTTAGTTGGAAAGTCGGCTTAAAAAATTTTCCCTGTCCCCATAAACGGGATTTATTCAGAGCTGCCATCCGTGTGATTAGGCAGCAGCGTTTTAGTGCCACCTTATTCAGCGGCTCCAAGTTTATAGCATTGCCGCAATAATTGTCTCTTGAGGCATCTGTACCAAAGACACTCATCGGACCAGGAGAGTGAGGCGTTTTTTTGTTTTTGGCAGTGGATATCCACATGTAGCTTCGTATTTTTTTGCCAAGTGGGGGCTCGGTGCAGTCGCCTTGGTTTGTTCTGCTCCTCAAGCAGTTTGTTACAATCGAATATTTTTTTTAGCATATTATCACGTATTGCACGCCGCAACAGTGGTTGAGGAACAGGTGACGCGTCAATTCGCACGTACGCACCTACACCGGCTGCGGAAGTGGTGAGCCAAATACGGATCTCAGTATTTTCCTTCAACTCGAGCTGAAGCGCAAGCTTTGAAGTGATTGCCTTGATGTCTTTGTTGCTCTGAATTGAGTTGCACCTTCTGTATATGCGCAATTACTTTCATTCATACATTTGTTGGTGTTGCTCCGTGCACTCGAATTGTACCACGCATGTCGACTTGACAAAAAACTTGAACGTGACTCAGAAGAACATAGGATCAGAGTAACCTTATTGAGTGAAGGTTAAATCTACCAGCGATTGGTTCATTTCATAGAACAAAGGCCATTACGCTAAACATGAATATTTATTGTTACCAACAACAAACCCTTAAATAGCAAGTGATCTATCACACGCCAAATTTCGTAAGACCATCTTGGACAACAGATGGGAGGAAGGGAATCAAATGGAAGTGCTGAAATAAACAGACTAGGAGTTTCCTGTAAAAAAAAATTGTGAAAGCTCTTCGCGGTGGACCTTGTAATACAATCCAATGAAGCGAAGTCTTATGAAGACAATTCTCTGCCTCGTAGAAATTACTCTCTTTCATTTCTCGCTATTATATCTTCATTTGGCCTTTAGTATAATCCTCCTCATGCTATTTCTATATAAGGCACTACGGAACTACTTTGCTTGCACTATCTGTAAAGCACTTGGTAATGGTCATGTTTCTCCATCGTAGCTAGTTTAACGCTCCCTTTCTACGTTAACACAGGCACACCTGTGAAACTAATAGCTGGCAAAGAGTTGGACCAGTTTATCAACCCCCTTTGTTCAGGCGATATGTAAAGTTTGCCATCAGCTCTTGAAACTATCTATTTTGAACTTTTCGCTCACCCCTCTTTTGGCTATTGTACTCTAAATTGAGACATAGCGCTAGTTACGCGTCGTGCGAAATTCATGATTTTCGTGCTGGATGAAGTATATCAAGTGCGTTACCGTTACCAAATCTATTTGCCTTCTGTTGTTCTGCATTGTTAAACTGCCATTATTTTTTGTATTTGTTCTGCCTTATGTCGCAAATATGCCCGATAGCTTCTCGAACACAGGTGCTCTGTCAGGCGTGGTCTAGGGAGAGTTCTTCTCTATACATGATAATTTGCAAAAACCATTTCGTGGGGTCGTTTTATTTATAACAATTTCACAATTCGCTTGGAAGTTTTCATCCTTCCACTAACCCTCGTCTTTAATGAAACGTTTTTTACAAAATTGAAATTTTTACGCCTTCACTTAGAGAAACTCACATTGCAACGAATTGAATTCTTTAATGGAACAATCCCCATTGTTTCCAATGCGCTAGAAAAAGCTGACTTTTTAGCACAGGTATCTCGTGAGAAGCGATCAGTGAGCGGAGCGAGGGTACGGAAACACGGATATCCGTGGGTTCATGGCCTTTCAGCCTCGAAAAGTAAGCGTGAAAACTTTCGCAGTCTTCCATTCACCGAAAAATTACGGTCGCACTATCGAAGGTGTTTCAGATAAAAACTCTCGATTACAATTCACAGTCCTGAAGAGCATTTAACGATAGCATGAATTCCTACGAGATCGTATTTATGACGTCTCACTCGATGAAAATTATTGGTACCTGGCTCGAGTAAAGGCATCGTTCAGACATTCGTGTGAGAAAGGGTACTTTATAGTTATCGTGCTTTCTGCGTGATAAAGGGGATAGTTCCAATAAATACTTACAATACTGATATTAACATTTATCTTCTAAACGTTGACCGGACGCGGAATCGTACGACGTCTCTCCTAAAGCAGGGATAGCCCGGAAAGCCAAGCTAAAGAACTCGGGATGGTATCTCCCAAGGATCTTCTCGCTAGATGCAGCAAAATGAAAACGAGCATAAAGACTGTGTGAAAAAGGCGGTGATCACCGCTTTTTTTTATTTTAAGAACAGGAGCTAGACAGCTCTGAAGAACTAATGTGGGTCCAAGGCAGCTTTATTCTTCTGACTAAAGAATTCGAGAACTATACAGTAGCGTTCAAAACATTTAGTGTATTCTATACAGTCATATGCGGTAGGCTCAGTGGTCAGCATGAGCTACGTAGGAGGGGCGAAATAAAACCACAAAGATGCTGAGATATTTGCAAAACTCCGGTCCGCAGGTTTCTGCGGTGGGAACGAAAGCGCTATTACGCTTTCCGGAGCTAAAGCGTTCACCACCGCACAATGGCGGTCCTTCGTTTCGCCTGTAGCTCAGCTAGTTTTCTATCGATCAACGCCTTCACCGATCACCCGTTAACGGGATTGATCTGACTAGCCCAATAAAAAAGGCATAGCATAGTTTGTGATGCACTTCCGAATAGTGCCACTAATACATTTGTACGATGGACCATATTAACCAGTAAATACCGTAAATTACAGAATAAATATCATTTGTTCGTAAGTAACGGTAGACCAATGTCTGTTGTATACCTCTGGCCAACTCACCAGCACAAAGCCCGCTCGCCAGTTGACGGAAAATTTTGGTGCAAAAAAAATATACAAGATGTCCGCTGCCGAGGAAGAATTGACCTCATCCCGCTGGGTCAGCCGTGCTAATCACCGTTGGTGCATCCATTAGGGATTAATTTATCACAGTAACCTATAGTAAATGGTAGCAAACATTATTTAATGCTCGAAGAAACCCCGGTCGGGACAAATATGAAGTATGGCGAGGCTTTCTATTTCTGGACGTCAGGACCGATACACCACAGACTGAATGAACGCAAACTTTTTTCAAACCGCTGGAAACAGCAGAATATGTACACAGCTTAAACCTATAGACTTAGGTACTAGCTAGTCATAAAAAAAATTCACCAGCGGATCTATAGCAATTTCTTTTCGGCAAATTCAGCAAATGAAATTTATCCATGTAGTATTTGAAAGCCAAAGTGAACATTTTAGTTGACAGTCTAAATGCATGCTAGGGGTTATATTTGACACACTGAGAAGCGGAATGCTTCCGGACCATCCAAATGAGACAACAGATCATGAATAATATGAAATATTCGCATTCATTCAATCAATCGATCACCAAACTGTCGAAGAAGGGGTTGGGAAGGTTGATAGAGTTCGCCACTTTAAAAGAGAGCTTCTAGGATGACCTTCTCCGATATCTAATCATCGACACCTACTACTAACAAAGTTGAGTAGATTGCATTGTGGAAAAGGATCGAAAACGAATACAATACGTGAACCCCATGCGCAAGAATCATGAGATATAAGGAGAACTCGGAACCTCAGTGGTGGTTCGAACAGGCGATTACCCAAAACGGCATCCACGTGCAATCCACCGCCCTCACCGAGTACCTTACTTATCCTCTTTCTCAGTAACGTTCTTCTTAATTTCTGATTATTTTGTAAAGATCCCCAGACACTATTTGGTTTACTGAAAGGTATGGCTTTACTGTCGCGTTGTTTAGTAGTGGTTGTCTCCTTATATGGGAGACGTACATAGTACCCGTCGGGTCGCTTTTCGATGGTCTTATTAAATTTCTCCCACGCTTGTCGACCAGTTCGCATCCTTATTTCTTTTTTGGAATTAGAAAATTCTTCAGTTTCAGCAGATTTCAGGGTGAGATAATTTTCTCAGTTTTTATCGTCCTCATCGTCCAATTGCCAAACTGCAACTGGGTGAGATGCGAAATTGATTGAACTTTCTACTGTAGTATATTCTTCGTCATTAACCGTTTCATTGCTTTGTTCTTCATGTGCTAGATAAGAGCGCTCTCATACCGGTTTTGAGGTGGCCTAGGCGAGTTGGTAGAAGATGTAATCCAGAAGGAAGTATGATGTGCGGTTGGTCGTCTTTCACTAGGGACCATAGTTGGTCAGAGCCTAATACTATAGTAGGTTTCACTTTTAGTTCGTTGTTAGTTTGGTATACTGGAAGGTCATGTTGATGAATAAAGTCTGCATCTTTCATAGAAATTGGATAAATAACAAATGGTTTTACCAAGTTATCGTGCGTGTATAACAGCATGGAGAATGGACGACCTTACCTTCGGTGACCCATGCTTAGAGGGAGACTTTATTCGACGGCTTTTCTTGAGCTTCTTCGGATCCGAATGTGCATAAGCGTAGCTTAGTTTCCCTTTATGATAGGAAGCTTTGCATTGCTTGTAATCCTTCGTTAAGAATCGTTTTTGCGAGTACAAACGTTGAAGCGTTGTCACTAATAATAGATTTCGGAGTCCCTACGTCTTGCAAAAAAGAGGGCGTAACATCATTATGAATGCCGTGGTGGAAAGATCTGACACGACATCCAGATGAATTAGACGTATTGCCGAGAATGTAATTATGCATCCATAATAGTTTGTCTTCTGATGTCACCTGATTTGACGATGGAAATCGGGATCGAAATTAGTCTATGCCAACTTGCTCAAACGGACGTGATCGCTGAACTCTTTCTTCAGGAAGGTCACCTTCTTCGGAATATTTGTATGGCAGATTGTTGAATTTGTGGCATTGTATGCAGTTTCGAAGATTGTGTGTTACTTGAGCACGCAATTTGGGAATCCAGAAGTTTTCCCGTATACGTGTCATGGAGTGTCCTATTCTTGGGTGATTGCTATTGTCACAGCCCTTAATGATGGCTTGTGCGAGCCATGAGTTCTGTATGACTATTAGAGAGTTTCTTGCAGCGAAGTTTAAGTCACCACGTCCAAAGCGTCCAAAGCATCGAAGAAGACATTCTGTATTTGGTTTGATATGTAGATGCTTCATAGACTGCATTATAGATGCGTGTTATTAATGATAGCTGATGTTGTTTAACCAATATTTTCCCAGCCCGTGTAATCTCTGGACCGATTACATTGGAGTCACTGCTTGATAATACGCTTTGCAGTGAAGGTGAGAGTTTAATTGGCTTCTTTGCTCGGTGGTTTACTCCACATACCAAAGTCTTAATATAGCAAACAATTAGCGCTATAATTCCCTCGATATACGGCAGTGAATTCTTCCACAGAAAAGAAGAATCCCTTCCGTTTCGGAAGGCCATTTCATTGACAGAGACCTCATGAGGTAGTGTAAAGGACAAATTGGTTAATTATCTATTGACTTGAGTCCTCCTATCAAGCAGTATGAGGTCCGAAGACATGGCTTGAGCACAAATATGCCTGTCGTTCCTCACATGAATAATTGAAGCGATTAGTGAAATGCTTTCTGTTGCGCTATTCTATCCAACATTTCTATTTTTGGTTACGATAAAACACTTCCAGCTTCTCAACTGCCCTACTACGAATGATGTCCTTCTCCTGGTCGAGGTCATCTCATGTGATGGTGAAACCCCTCATTTTCATCTGGAAAAGTTCATCCAGTAGAACCGATGAGTATTCTTCTCCTTCCCTGTAAGGGTGGAATGGCAACGACTGAAGCACTCATCTCAACAACAGGGACTAGGTTTTACTCATATTGACAATATGAAAAGGGCTGAAGGCTCTCGATCATTAACGGAAGATCTCGGCCAGCTGAAGAGCAAGCTGTGAAACAGGAAATCTCGTGTAATATGACAGAGATGCGGGATTTTTAATACGGCGTATTTCCAATAAGACATTTTACATGGTACACATAGAAAATGTTTTCATTTCTGGCCCAACATATCCTACTTCCCAGCTTAACATTTATTATTCGATTATGTAACAAAATTCGCTGCGAAAGGATAATAAGCGGCAATAGCTTCACCATTATATGAATGGAGAGCAATCCATATCTAAGAAGTAAGAAGCTTTGACTTCTACAAGATTTTTATTTAGATGTCAAACTTTATTTACTGCTTTATTTCTTCGTCCTTTATCCTTTTATCGGTTCATTAGGGACTCCGTCGCTTCAGCAAAAACAAGTGTCATTTTCGCCAACAATCTCGGTCTGCCGTCTAGAATGCTCCGTATTTCATTTTTCTTTGCATTTCGCATGGTCTCGCACTTGCATTAGATACGCTTTCCTCGCATCAGTCCTTACAATGGTCTTCGAACATTTGGCGTATTGCTTTGGCTGCTGCTTAACTATTTCGTCTTTCTTATGAATGTCATAGAATTTTTAACTTATTATTTATTGCCTACTCTTTTTAACGGCAGGGTATATATTGCAATGGTAAGCATGATGTTGTGGTGAGCGCACTACTCCCCGGAAAGGACAATAGCGCGCTCGTTCCCCACCGTAGACACCTGCGGTCCGGAGTTTTGCAAATATCTCAGCATCGTTAATGTCGTAGAATATATTTATTTATGTGATCTTATGAACTGATCTTCTTTAGCTGATCCGAGGTTGGTATAGGTGTTCGTTGACGTTGTCATTGTTGTTGGTGTTGTTTGTCGATGGCTGACGTTTCGGCGATTTCGCCTTCCTCAGAGCCTGGACGTATTTTTGTATTAGAATACTTTAGTTATTCGGTGTAAAAGGCTAAAGTATTAATGAAGATCAAAGTTTTAAATAGATGGTGGGTTAGGATGCTACGGTCATACTGAAAGGCTACTCACCGTGATTGTTCACGTGGGGTCGCGACCACGACACAGACCGGGGGTCAAAATATCATTTTGAAATAGGGCCCCAGGTCTCGTGTGATAGTGAGGCATTCGTCTTTCCGGTTCATCTTTGGATTTTTGAAATTTATCCAAAACGCTTCAAAAGTTTTGCGCGTTGATGTTTTCGACTCCTGCGCTAGGATCCGTACAGTCACTTAAAAAATCATCGCCATTGTGTTTTTGTGCCCTATGCTTACCTAGAGGAGTGTTTTGACGAATTTTAGCTTTCCCATCTAGATGTTCCTCCATGCGGACACAAAGTGGTCTACCCGTTTCCCCAATATATTCCTCACCGCATGCGTTACATGAGATCAAGTATATAATACCTGAACCCATGCAATCCCCGTCTCTCCCATTAGGACAGATCATACAGTTTTTTGAGCTGCACAAACGATCATAGAGACGGTTACGAACTAACTGACGGCGTAGGGTATTGGGTGGAATGTCAATAATCGTTATATAATTTTCAAGACCACTTTTTTCTTAAGCACCTCTTAATGGCGTAACTTACTTCATTTGATATGAAGGGTAGCTTAAAAGGGATCTTACTTACGTCCGAAACATTATTTTGGAGAAGTACCCTACGTTTTTGTCCAACCCGAATGGCTTCTACGTCGTAGCCATTGGAAATGGCAATTTTTCGCGTCAGGTTTTGCGATTCCTTCCTTTCGTCTTCTCCTGTGCACATATTTTCAGGCGTTCGGTATGTTTTTTTAATAAGTGCTTTTTACTTTGATCTTCATTAGTGCTTTAGCCTTTTACACCGAATAACTAAAGTATTCTAATATAAAATACGTCCAGGCTCTCAGGAAGGCGAAATCGCCGAAACGTCAGCCATCGACAAACAACACCAATAACAACGACAACGTCAACGAATACCTATACCAACCTCGGATCAGCTAAAGAAGATCAGTTTGTAAGATCACAAAAAATAAATATATCAACTATCTATGCCGAGGTTTATAGAAAGTCGGTCTTTTGAGATATTAAGGAATTTCATAGTTGGTCTAGTCGATTGCCTTTGCAATGTTGAGGATAGCCGGGCCAGCGCGCTCCCACTTGCATTAGAGGAAGGCGTGGGGAGGGGTTTGAACAAGCTTGTTCGCTTCCGCGCTATTCTTGGTGAAATCAAACAGCCGGCGGCTATGTTCGTGTCAACGATGCTCTACGGATACTTTGCTTCTGTATTGCCTCCCGTCCACTTACGTACCGCTGACGTAAATCGATAGCGGAGATCGATGTTTATTGTATTGTATGGGTTTCATCCAACATGTTTTAGTTTTCACGATCGACTTTCTGTTAACCTTGACATTGATCGAATAGTTCTCGATATTCTTCTTGAGCAAACACGAGGTGTTACTTTATTCTTTAATCCGTTAAAACTAACGTTTCGGCGGATTTCGCCTTCTTCAGAGCCTGGAAGGGTATATTGAGAGGCAATTTACCAAGACTTCTGCTTTACTTCATTGTACCTCAAGATTTATCAACACTATCAAGACTAGACTTCTGCTTTAATTGTTAATCGGATAAGAAGATCCCACCTTGAACTAAGTAGATGTCGAGATGACCACTTTAACAACTGTCACTGAAAAACTTTATTCGTGGAAGTTACCATATGGAAGCAATTAGACTGTGGGTCCTTCGTACCCTCGATAGCTACTGTGAAAATAATAGTAGGCATAAAATAAAAAGCAAACGTGGTTTCAACCACAGCCTCAGTTTGACTGGGTTCAATGCCGATGCGGTTCCCCAGCCGAATCCCATTGACGGGTGATTGCTGATGGCACTGATCGATAGAACTGGCTGAGCGAGAGGCGAAACGAAGGACGTGCATGGTCAAATGCTGAACGCGTTAACCCCGGAAAAAGGTAATAGCGCGCTCGTTCCCCATCGCAGACATCTGTGGTCTGGAGTTTTGCAAATATCTCAGCATCGTTGTGGTCGTATTTCGCATAATACCCTTCCGTGGAAATTATAGTAGCCAGAAAATAAAAAGCAAATATTGTGCTTAGACATTTGCGAAACTAATACCCCATGCCAGATTCCCGTTTAATTGTCGATTTGTGCTCTCCAGACCATTCCCACTGATTGCCTATGGCACCGTTAGTGTGAAAAACTGACTGAGAGATAGACAGTGCAAAAGCTTCGTTGGTGGAGCTGGTGAAACGTCACTCCCGGAAAGGGTACTCAAACGCTCGAATCTAGTCTAGGGCTGGGCAAATATCTGAGTATCACTGTGGTTGTATTTCGCATAATGACCTGTTATAAAAAAAATAACGAGCAGTGAGTAAAAAGTTGTACATTGACAGAAGTTAATTTCATGAGCTCAAAAAAATCAGAAATTCACGATAGGGCAATAAACCGAGCACCTTGGTACCTTATAGGAAAGGAGCAGATCTTAGAACTTTTTGTTGCAATTAGTAAACTCCCGATGAGCTGAGATGGAAAGGGTAAAATAAAGGATGAAACTCACTGCGTTGATCAATCCCTGAGTCGTGCTCTATGCATCCGACTTCATTAAACATCGTTGGAGTCGAATGCATGTGTGGCCTTTACAATGACTCGCACTGGCCTACCGATGTATTGACTCAGTGTTGCTATCCTCCCAGACAAGTCTGGTACCAATTCGCCGACTTCGGAGGGGTGGAAGGCTTGGCGAGCGCAAGGCGCGAGGATCGATCCCATGTGTACTACTGGGCGCCTCCAACCACTGCGCCCCTAAGCTGAGATGTGGTAGTTTAGATTTGAATGAGGCCATTTTCATATCGTACTCCATCTATAGAGATGACGTGGTCACGTAAGTTTTACGGGAAAAACTCGTCAAAACCTGGGAACTAAGATAAAAACTTGTTAGGAATATTATTAAAGGATTGTAGGAATACAGTAACTTTCGTGTGAATAACTGACTAGTCAAATCCTCTTCTTATTTTAAATACTGCAGATTTTCCAGGTCTTATTTGCATAGTTTCTGCATAATATTTGATTATCTCATCTCTCTAGAATGAAATACAAATTTTATAGCGTTACCGTAACAATGTCTTCATTGAAATACAAATTTTATAGCGTTACCGTAACAATGTCTTCATTGAAATACAAATTTTATAGCGTTACCGTAACAATGTCTTCATTTTTACTCCAGGATTCAGGTTTGCCATACATTTCTTTTATCTGTGTGGTCTGTAATCACACAGTTTGTCAAGTTACTCGAATGGGCAGTAATGAAGAGTACATGGGTTTCTATCAACTATCAGTTTTAGTTGCCTTCGTATGGTCAAGGCTACCAAGAGCACCACGCATTTTTTTAAAAATTTGTCAAGATCTTTCGTAATGTGTCAATATGTTCAAAAAGTGCTTACCAGGATGCTCATAGACTTATTTAAGCGTCTAGATCTCTCTTTTTTATGTGTCGTAAATATTCTAATGTCTTATTTGTGTTTCAATTCAGAAATGTCTCCGACCTTAAGTTGGATAGACCAAACTTCCTTGGGTCATCATCATAGACTGTCTTCACATTTGTGAGGTAGCAAACTCATTTACCACCATCTGTTATGATCAGCGTATAACAAGTAAATGCTTAAGGATCCTGGTAATAATGACTGATTTTTGTACTGGCTTCTTATCTTCCAGGAACTGGAATTTTTTCTACGAGGTGAATGAATTGCTGCGTATCGCTGATCGACAGCAGTGATTACAGATTTTTGCGATATACAAATGGTCCTTGGTTGGACCCCCGTCTTGGACTCACCAAGCTTTCGTTCTCTCTAGGATAGAAAAAATTGGTGTTAGACCTGCCTGGGAAGATAGCAGCACTGACTCAACACAACGGTAGAGCTCTGTAAGTTATGCTAAAGAACAGATATATTAATACGTAGATATACAAGGATGTACGATTATATTCAATCACTTCTGACGATTCGTGATGAAATCTAATACAAGACACAACCTTAAGGGGATTGATCAGCACCAAGAGCTTTATACCTTATCCTTTTTATCGTTAGTCTTCTACCTTTGCTATTAGAACTTCGTTTCGTGTCTCGACCCATAATGCAGTGAGCGCTGTATCGTTGTAAATCGTAACACTACTCGACAAGGATACATACCGTGGCGGTGCTCCGTGATCATGACGTTCACGGAAACAAAAATGACAGCTGCTCTGGTCCACTGAGACTATTCGTTCGTGATAGCTGCTGTTATGATACTGAAATCGTTTCATCAAGTACGTTTCATTTCTGATTTGTTTTTACTCTTCTACTCACTGAACAGTTTGTAAAATGGCAACTCGTAGGTTTATTAGGCATCGCACTAGTTATAAAACCTTTCCACATTTACTAAGGCTTTTTGTGAATTTGTTTTGTCCGTTTCTCATAGTTCTCAAGGCTCTTTTAATACGTGTTCGGTACTGTGAACATCAATTTTCTTGTTATATAGCCGCATCTTAGCGTCAAGAAACGAGGCTTAGAGTCTTTAAAAACTTTTGAGAACTCACTAAGATCACAAAGCACGAGAGAATTCATTTAAATACAGTGCTGGCACTTTTGCATATTGACCTTCATTTTAACTCGGTATTATTTGGTGATCAATATGCTGCTGCACTGACAAGGTGGTAACTTAAGGTTGATAAAAATTTTAATCGGCTAACGTCTAGGCTCAATTGCCTTCTTCAGAACAGGAACGATCTGAGTCGATTGTCCACAGCCGTTCATTCATGCAATACGAGTTTTCGTATTCGCATCGAATCGAATCTAGTGGCGTGTATTTCAGTTCGTTCATTGCACAATGCTTCTCTTCGCAGGATATCTCAAGCGGAACCTTTTGACTGCTAGCTGCTCAATGTGTACGATTCTTGGGTGATTAATTTCCTCGCGTGTGGCTCAGTGGTTGGAGGGGCCCTGCAACACACACATGGTATCGATCCCCGTGCCCATGGCTCACCAAGCCTTTCGTCCCTCAGGGGGTCGGCAAATTGGTACCAAACCTGTCTAGGAAGATAGTAGCACTGGCTCGATACATCGGTAGGCCATTGCGAGTCATTGCAAAGGCCTGATATGTATTAAATCACTCCAAACGATGCTTAATGAAGTAGAATGGATGACGCATCCTTCAAAGATTGATCAACTCCAATAGCCTTATCCTTTTTATCCCTTATGTAATCAATATACAGGCGCAACATACCCTGTATAATAAGACTGACATTGTAGAACCTATGTGTACTAGTAAGAGTAGCTCCAATAGGCGATTATTGGAACCGTAATGCATGTAGTTTGCAATACTGACTGTTATGGGTTATGTCCATCTGAATTCTATTAGACAAAAAGAAAAAAGCAAAAAGTAGATGACGACTGCAAGAACAGTATGCAAACGAATAGAATGTTGACTCGATTGCTGCCCATATTCGTGGGTGGGCAGACGTAGAGGCCGTGTAGTTTCCGAGTTCCCATTTTCTGACCGACAGAGCTTATTCATCGTACGTAAGCACATTGGATAAAATGATCAGTTCTCACGAAATCTGTTTATGATCACAGTACGGTATGCGTGCGAACGCGCCTAGAGCAAAAACAACATGCAAACAGAAAGACAGCTTACACAGGAAGCTTATCTGTTATTAGTAGAAGGATTATAGGGAATAATGTTAATCAGACAAAGAGTCTCACCCATACAAAGAACGCTCATTTGATGAGAATAGGAGGTTTATGGGAAAAATACTCAAACAATGCAGTGGTAGAAATAGTTAGAAAAGAATACTCTCTATCAGGCAAAAGGGTAGTCTCCAAACTGGAGCACCGCCTTTTCGGATAAAGTAAGCTAACAGCGGAATAAAGTTTTCATCAAGCTCATCTTATCTTATCAGCAAGGGATAGACTGATTATGCCACCGACACTGCTTCTAGTTCAACCGTCCTCTCATTCGAACATGATGTTATCAACTGCTTATAATTTTCATCTGCTTATTGTAACTTTTGATAACATTTTTGTTGGACGAACTGATACTTTATAGTGACTTCAATTTCAGCGATAGTCGTCAGCGGTTTACCAACGTTGAACGTCAGCGACATCATAGCGAATTGGAAAATCGAGCAGAAAATCGGCGAAGGTGGTTTTGGTGCAGTGTTCAAGGTCGGTGTCAAAGAGTGTCGGAACGGGTTACATCAAGATTCTACTTGGGTCCACTTTTGTCTTTCTTCTGCCATCTTTTATTGATTGGAGTAAGATAACAATGCTTCTTAGGTTGGGATCATTGAGTCTACACTTAGGTTGGATTTATGGTCCAAAAATTATTGCATTCCTTAAAAAATTCTAAGTTATAGCATTTCATGCAGCAAAAAAGCGTTCCTAGAAAAAAAGGTGTAGAAAAAAGTGGCGTAGGTGCTTTTTGAACACTGATTCTAATCTCAATAACTAAAGAAGGTGAAATTGATCTCTATAAATCGGTGATAGAGGTTTTGGATCTCTCCTGGAAAAGAAAAAAGCTTGAAATCATGTAAGCTGTGGGCTTGGCGGGACGAGTCGAGGTCATATACTAGGATGTTTTTGTGAGTTAGAATTGTTATATATAAAGAATTTACCTTTGGTCAATCCGTTAGAGATGCGTCATGATGTGTTCGATCCCATGGCAAAATGTATACTTCATACCACATGTGCCCCAGCTATACGGCATGGGGTAGTTCAGTGTTGGATTGCTCTCTTCTGTTGATCAGCCTTAATTCATATTGTGAGTATTGCAGGGTGAATCTCGAGCTTTGGTAGTTAAACCTTTATATATAAGCATTCTGACAGTAGCAACATAAAGGTAACAATGTATAGCATGTATAAATGAATTTAAGAAAAATTTCAGCTTATCACTGACAAAGGGCGACGAGCTAGAACAGATAACGTTAACCTAGTCCATGCTTACGAAAGAGGTGATGAGCGGATAGGATGATATTGACCTCTAGGCGTCGTCCGAAGGCAGATATGATTGCAGCGAGGATGGCTGTTTTTTGCCGAATGTTTTTAAATGTGTTCAGGTATTGATCTACAGGAACATTGGGAACACTATTCAAATAGCTGTGGGCAAGAAGATGAGCCTACCGATATTATGTATTCTACAGTCACAACGTTGCTGAGATATTTACAGAACTCCGCTGGTATCTGCGCTGGGGAACGAACGTGCTATTACCCTTTTCGGGGGATAACGCGTTCACCGGCACACCATGTGGGTCCATCGTATCACCTGTCTCTCGGCTAGTTCTATCGATCAGTGCCATCGGCAATCACCCGTTGACGGGATCGATCAGGAGATCTTGGACATCGAGGCAGGATCTGGGCATTGAACCCAGTTAAGCTAATCATCATGACTAACAATGTGTATTCTTCGTTCATGTTCAACAAGAGAAACCATTCACCCGAGAGAAACCGAAAAGAGACCTGTCTTCCATTTATTAACGTTCAAATCAACTTATCAAGCAGCGGTTACATCATAATTTGGTACCGAAAACCAAATAATAAAAAACATCCTGGTTCACTTCCTTCCTTCCCACCTTTCACACACAAAGAGGGCGTTTGTGAGAAACTTGTTTCGAACAGCCACCTCTGTGTGCACAACCACCAGGGAACTAAAGGAAGAACGGCGCGACTTGGCTCTGTAAATAGCAATCTCCAATGGCTACGAAATAGTAACCGTACGAGATAAGTTTAGAAGGAGAGCGACGCGCCCAAGCGAAACACGCGGCCAAAAGAAAGTCCCGTTCATGTTGCCCTTCATTAGCGATGAAGTAGCTATAAAACGATGCTTAGGAAGAGCAGGTCTAGAGGATTCGGTAGCGATAGTTGAAATGCCACCGGCTACTCTATGTCGTCAATTAGTTCGCAACCGCCTGTATGACCGTCTATGTGAAACAACAAATTGCGTAATTTGCCCTTACGGCAGGGACGGTGATTGCATCAGTTCAGGTACGATGTACTTGATCTCTTGTTATAATTGCGGAGATGAATATATTGGCGGAACGGGCAGACCTCTGTGTATCCGTATAAAAGAACACCTAGATGGCAAATGAAAACTAAGATAAAGTACTCCACTAGGCGCGCATAGGATACGAAAGCACAGCGGAGACGATTTCGAAGTAAAAGTCAATATCGTTGCACGGGAGACTAAAACACCAGCGCAGAAACTTCTGGAGGCTTTTTGGATAAATGCCAAAAACCCTGCAATAAATACCAAGGATGAATGCCCAGAGGTCATACGCGACCTGACCCCGTATGTTCGCGTCAATTTCTGATGTGGGATGGTGCAGTCATCAACCTTATGCGACCATAATCAGCTGTTCTAATCTTCCTAGTCAAGTAAAAAGCGGTGAGTTTTTCGAGAAGCTGTTGATCATGTGATTGCCATAGAGTTTTTCATCTTTTTGTAAGTGTTATTGAAGCGTTTGGCCTAGTAAATTGTATATCAGTATACCCCTTCCGGGCTCTGAAGAAGGCGATGCTGCCGAAACGTCAGCTACTGTTGTATTATGTATGTATATCAAGCCATTTCATCACCAATTTTAGTCCCTGACTTCATTGTCGGTGCACAGTGCTAGTTATCTGGGGTTGTTCTTTTTGTTGAGTAAACTTCTCTACGAGCTCGAGATGTGTGTACTACATCACTGATGGTGAACGGTGATCCGGGAGCCAGTGAAGGGCACAATATCCTCGAGCGGTTATCGAAATTTTTCACCGATCACGGTGAGTGGTAAAGCAGATTTAGTCCTGCCATATCACAGCACGATTGTATTCTGCGTTCGTGGAACTCGGCTCGTTATAAAAAAAACTTCCACGCAATTTCGGAATTCGCTGTTGTTTTCAAAAATCCGAGTGGCGGGGCACTAAATTTCTCTCTAAGCGGCAATGTTTGCCAATTTCTTGTGGAAACATCTAGAGAATGTGCTGCCATCTCGGGTTTCTAGAAAAATCTTAATCGGCTTGCCATTCGACAGAGAGATCCACTGGTAGAACTTGCAGCCGAATCCACATCAAAACCACACTGCCTGTATGGATGACAATCATTAAGTAGAGAAACAATGAAACTGCTGAGAGTTGGACGACTTTAAGACGGATCATCTGGACATCTGTAAGAGAGTGTAGCGTAGTCATTAGAGGTGTCCCACGATCAAGCTAGTGTTTGATTCGATCTGACGTTACCGTTAAACAAAGCTTTCTGTACTCTCGAGATTGGAAAACTGGTATGGGATTAGTATGGTACCATGAAAAAAGATGATTTGCTTCACCGCTAGGTCTCGTAGTCATTGCATAGGCGAAGTATGAATTCAATCGCCTTCACGATAATACGAACAATGTAAAATACATGTGAATTACCAAAGAACTAAGCATCTCCGAATATTTCGTCCCTTTGTATTTATTGGTAATAAACAGTTCTTTAATCGGTGAAAATCAACAATTTTCCTTAGGTGGGATCCCTTGCTCTATATTACAATTCTGCATATGCGACTACCTGTGGACACAACGTGAAGGTAAACAATAGATCTGTTGTATAACCTAGATTGTCGTTTTGCGACCAAAGTCACCCTTCAAAACTTACAAAATGACTAAATCCGTTTCATCGACGAAAAGCTACAGGAATTCTTAATGTAGCCCTCCCAAGTTACTTTTCAGACCTTTCATAAACCATTATCCTGGTATACCTGGATACAACGACCCACCACCGTCCTTTTATTAAAGTCGCATGATGGTAAATCGCTCACTGATCCACAAAGGGCTGCGACTGCCTGTGGTGGTGAAGACGTGGGGCAGACTTTGGCCGGGCTGACCTCTGGGACTCCAGGGAATCACAATGGCTTAACCAGCAAATCTCCGAAAAATGGAGATTATGCTGGGGGCCCACACAACCAATGCGGACTGGCCATTCAAGTATCAACTAAAGTGTAAACCACTATCATATATTGTGCTTTTAATATGATCCCAACACTCCTTTCCTTCTTCGTCTTTTCGACTTGTTTCACCGCGCTCAAAACTATTTGAACTTTCCGGTGAGGGTTTAGCTATTTTCGACTGACTTCTTCCCTCTTAACGAATATTGTTGAAACGCTGTCAAGAGGATTTTCCCTGGAATCTTGAAATTTTCGTCGTCAGGCAATCTCAGGTACTCACCACATAGCCTGTCATTGTGGACAGAAGCCTTAGATGGTCTGGTGTTGAATCGAACCAGCAACTATGTGTCTTCAGCAGAATATCTGTAGCCACCGCGCTTCTCGCGTTTACAGGGTATAGAGTTCCAGTATGGAATTGACTCTGATCATCATAATGAAGTATTAACAATGTGTACCAAGAGTATTTCATCCTTCATTCAACTTTCATCCAGATTTAAGACGTTTGAAGATTAGTTTTTGCTTTGTTATAAGAAAATCCTGAAATCGTTTTCGGATTTTCATTCTGTTTTTCGTTAGCGTTATCTAACGATTATCATCCGACAACACATCAGAGCACAAATCTGCAAATGGCATTGACGTTGTGCGTCCTTTAGGCGAACGGACAATGTTGAATTTGAAATAAGGTTCACCACACTAAACAAATATAACACGTAGTGATTTCTTATCGTTTGCTCTGAGAGCGTCTGCACAACTTCCACGGTGTACTTTAGTAATTATAGTAGCGATTTTACAGAGTTTATAGCAATGTGTTTAAAAAGATTGTGCAAAAGCTAGATTTTAGGCACTCAATCTCTTTTCTTTGACCTTATCTTCTTGACATAGCAAAATTCATTAACATTTGCTTCTTACTCTTGCTTTTTCTCGAAAGGTTGTGTTCTAAATCTCTTAAAGTCAATCATGCCAAAGTTCCAGTGCCAAACGATTTGATATTTCTATTTGAAGCGATATATGAAATGTGTGAGATTCTCTGAAAGCAACCTAAACCTAGACTAGGATGGTTTTTAGTCTGGTTGTCTTCCTTTTTAGTGTTTTTAAGGATTTAATCTTAGAGGCGAATTAGCTCAGTGTGAGGTGTCCGCTTTGACAGCAATGGCAGCCTGCTCCGCGCTGGTTCGACCACCACGCCATGCCAACCGAATTATGGTTTGTTAACCCAGAGTCAAGCTCTGCAAACTTGTAGCAATTGCAAGTTGTTAGATGAGCTCTGCAATACACTTGATGTCTAACCTGATTCCCAACTGCTATTGGGTGACTTCATTGAGGGCTTTAGAGTAAATCGTGTTTTGTACACATGACTCAACACAATACAATACAACAGTAGCTGACGCTTCAGCAGTATCGCCTTCTTCAGAGCCTGGAAGGGTATACTGATATACAATCTACTAGGCCAAACGCTTCAATAACACTTTGAAAAAGACGAAAAACTCTATGGGAATTACATGATCAACGGCTTCTCGAAGAACTCACCGCTTTTTTTCGTGCCTTCCAATGAGGAGGATTAGAACATGCTTATTTGATTATGCTTAAATCTGCTTATTTCGGTCTGCTGCCCGAAGAAAACAGGTCATGCATGACTGCAATCGAGACCTGCCGCTGTTGTGGGGCACTGCTCAGAATCATCTTTATTTTACTTTTTATTAAAGATTGGGGGTCTCATTTCAGGTTTCTGACACCACTTCAGCTACACATGCCACCTATGCGCTGAAAAGTGAACCAATTGACTGTCCGACAAAAGTACTCAAGATGGAAGTTGTTGTTTTAAGGTATGAGCTTCAATGAGGTATAAATTTTGATGAAATGTATATGGGAAAGCGAGCTGCTCGCATTGGGCCCCTCATACGACACATATTTATTGTGAACTACGAGCTTACACATAGCTAATATAAGCAAATATTTTATGTGAGCAACTTTATTTTAACCATGGGACTGGTTTTTAACTTCTTTTTATTCTCTACAAGTTGATTTTATGTCGTCATAAGACAGCTGTTTGTGATGTGATTTTTAAACGACTTTTCTGCACACTTCGAATCTGTTGGAGTTCTCTATATTCGCGCCATCCACTCATGAATTCGCCTAGTTCCAAAGACTTGCAGAAAAAAAAGAGCTCCATTCTTTCAAGACAATCATCTCCAGAAAGAAAAAAACGGATTGCACCGATCAAACAACTGATCATTTGCTCAAGAATGTCGCTTAAGTGCTTCACATGGCTTGGAAAGTGCTCAGCACAGTGGTTGGAGATGCCGTGATATATGAAAGTAAGGTTTCCAGATTGACTTCGCTGAATACCAATCTGACATCACATCCTTAGCCGTCAAGAAATCTGTGTTTAACTTGCTTGGAAGAAGTTCTCTTTTATTTGCGAATGTGGTCACGACTGCCTCTGGTAAGGAGTGGAAGCGCTGTAGAGGAGCTATCCCGTGCTTTTCGATCAAATTCAAGAACACTCACTATGAAAAAGAAAACCGAAATAAAAAAAAAGGGATTTACGCGCAAAGTGCGAATACCTGTGTGTGGATACGAGGGAAAGGAGTCGAGTGAAAGAGTACAGTAATCCGTACTATTTGCAAAGATAGTTCTGATAAAGGATAAATGATGAGGCGTAAGGCGTCGATCAATATCCAATAGATGTATAATACATTCGATGCAACCAAGGATCGCAGAGGTAGTCGAATGCACATTTGGCTTATACGGTTTTCCCGGTAGCCTATCGATGCTTCAAATCAGTGATTCTATTCTCACAAAGAATTAAGTTTCAATGTTACGAAGCCTGAAGCTCGGACGCTCGGCGTGGTAGATCGAAGCAACGACTCTTTGCCCACTGCAGGACCCCTGTATCTGGAACGCTACATCCATTTTTGAAGACAAGTCACCAAATCCCACAAAATTGACGAATCGAATTTGTAATGATATTCCGTCAACTTTTCTGAAAAACAAAGCCGTTTTTGCTCTTTTACAATAATTATGTAGTCATAGAAAACAGCAAAGGTACTGGTAATGCTGGTAACTAGGCAGAGGTAATTCATTACTAGGTGAAAATAGTCCAATTTAATACGAGAACACAATGCTCAGGGTTTGTTACCGAATGTACCGTAATCGGCTGCGGTAGCGTCTACTCCTTCGGCATGTAAATCATCTGCTTTCTTTTTTGTAGGGCATTGCAAAAGGCTCACGCCACTCATTGTTGTAACATACTCGATTCTGGTCGAGCGCTTGGCTTCAACTTCATTGTCATGACGCTCGTTGGCTCCTCACTCTATGTCTGTTTTAACTTTTTGTCTAGTATTTTTTTATTTTACTAAACAGTAGTGACGATGAATTATTCCTTAAATGCAAAGCTCAGAAGCTGTTCAAAAAATTCGTTACTACTCTTTGTAGGAGCTTCGTAAGAGTAATAAGTTAAAGGAAAATTGCTTCACTATGGGATGCGCTTTATCGGTCGGAATCCAGACTTTAGAAGCCGTTCAAGAGCTGCACAATGTTGGGTACCGTAAACTTGCTCATTTTTATCAGTTTGGAGAGAACTCTATTGAATTTATCGTATTCATTAATCTACTGATAATTAGGCTCAGAAAGTTTAGTTTATTAAAGTTTTTAAAGTCGAGTTTATTTTTTGAAATAATATAGTTTGAATGCATTATCACCTTTTGGAAATTCCCAAGAAGTTTTTTTACTGTAAGGCAATGACAATGTTCAAACATGGAAATGTAGAGGCCTATGTTAACTTTTTGGGCCCGTGTGCCGCAGTGGTTGCAGGTGCCGCTGCGACACACACGTGGAATCGATCCACGCCCCCGTGGGGTCCCACCAAGCCTTCCATCCCTCCGCGGTCGGCAAATTGATACCAAACTTGTCCAGGAGGAGAGTAGCACTGGTTCGATACATCGGTAGGCTACCGCAAGTCATTGTAAGGCCTGGATATGCATGCAATCATCACCAACGATACTTAATGAACTCGAATGCATGGTGCATCCATTGGTGATTGGTCAGCGTCGAGAATTTTATCCTTTTCTTATGTTAACTTTTTTATTTTCTAATTACAATTTTTAACGGCTAGGTATTATGTGTGATGCAACCAGAATAATGCTGAGATATTTGCAAAACTCCGAATCGCAGGTGTCTGCGGTGGGGGAACGAACGCGCTGTTCACCCTTTTAGCTGGCTAACCCGTTCACCATCATACCATGCGGGTCCTTCGTTCCACATGTCTCTCAGCTGGTTTTCTATCGATCACTGCCAGAAATCAGCAATCACCTATCAACGGGATTGATCTAGAGAGACCAAATCGGCAACGAATTGAGTTAAGCTGGAGTAGTCGAAGCTTTCTTTCCTTACTGCAGGCACCTGCGGTCCGGAGCTTTGCAAATATCTCAGCGTCACTGTAGTTCCATCACACATACATTGTCGTGAAAAAATTCTAGCAAGCTAAGTATAAAGTTAATATTTTGATTTCGACAACGGCCCCAGCTTAAATCGGTTCACTGACAATTTGGGCTTTCCATATCAATCCCACTGAAGTGTGATTGCTGATGGCACCGATCGATAGCAAACTAGCTGAGAGACACGCGAAACCAAGGATCCGCTTGGTGTCGTGGTGAAGGCGTTAGCTCTCGGAAAGGTTAACAACGCGTTCCCCACCGCAGTCACATGCGGTCCGGAATTTTGCAAATATCTCAGCATCATTGTGGTTATAGAGATCTACGTCACGTTTATTAAAACCTCTTAATAAAAAAAGAAAAGGGCAAGATCCTGAAAAGCGAGTGAGGATTAAACTGGACGCGGATAACTCTATGGAAATCTCTGCTCACCCTTTATCACCTTGTGGTCATCTTTTATTCTTTTTTTTCAAATGATCACACTCGAGAATTTTTTTCGCTACTCTCATCAAGGGTCCGTTGAGCTGTTTTTCGTTTGAAAACTCTTTTTATATTTTTCAATATTCTTGTTAAACAAAGCATTCTTGTTTTTGAGGTTTTCTAAGCATTTAATCTGATTTGACAGTTATTTATTTCATAAGAAAGATATCACAACTGTTACTTAGGCCCATGGCAATATTCACTAGGGTTTGTCGTTTTAAAAAGAACTACTGGTAACGAATTGGATAGCTCTTAATCATGAGGACAAAAAAGTAAGACATTATCCGATTGCAGTTATCTCCATCGAGATCTGAAGCCCGCGAATTTTGCCATAAAAATCGAGGACGTCCGACAAATTCTCGTGTTGGATTTCGGGATGTGTCGACGTTATATCGACGATCAGAACGTTGTACGAAAGCCTCGATGGTCGTCTGGATTTCGAGGGACGCAGCGGTAATACAGACTGTTTTAATAAGGTCTATTTATTTACTTCTGCTTTACTTGGCACTGGTTGCAGTATCTAGAGGTACATTGCAGTAAACGCGTTGATTCGATTTTTATGTTTCGAGCTCATCAAGCTTCCCTTTTCCTAAGTCATATTCACGCCAGAGATCTCTTGAAGAATGAAGAACACCGACTTTATGCAGCCATATGCTTTATTGTATATCCTTTTTACTAGCGTGATCACATTCGCCCTACTGATCAGTGAGTTACTCAAGTAGACATCAATAAAATATGAGTTAAAATGTTGCGGTCGTGCAGAACTGGAGCGCGGTGGGACCACTCGAGGAACGCGAAGCGCACCACAAATTTTTTCTACAACTCTCTTCATTTCTAGTTTTTTGGCGACTAGGTAGCTTGCCACTAAGAGCTTAGCAGATTTTTTCCGTATTACATATCTTTCAATTCATAGTCGCGCTTCTGGGTGGAATTGTCGACTCGTTCTCGAAATACAATTGATCCTGGTTGACCCTCTGTTGTAAACACTGCTCCAAACTGAGTAACATGACCCAAACACAATGAAGCTGTAAGTCACCGTATGTAAGTTTTTCCCTATTATCAAAAAATAGCCGAAAATAAATGCGAGGAAGATCATGGTTTACTGCCTAGTTGATTACTCGGCAGAAAACACGAACATATAACTAATTCTACGAGAAGTTCTCTTTTTTTGGATTCTGGATTCAAGTTATGCCTTGATCTTAAGTTTTACGACCATGGCTAGCGAATAGGAAATCTTCTTCTGCTTTTTCTAATAAGCTATCCTCTTGTTCATTGTTTGTCTCCACATATCGACTAAATCAATCTAAATAAATGACTCCTGATTTCTTCCTTCTGGAAGGGTTGAATGAACTCACGGAGAATATTCTTCGCGCATAATCAACATCGTCTATAGTTTTGTGAAAGGCAGAGTATTAGAAGGAATTGTATGTAAGAGGTAAGAACAGAAATAGCAAAAAAGATATAGAGAAAAATCATGTAGAAGGGTGAATGAAGGAAAGGAGAGGTATGGAGAAGCAGGGAAACAGGAACGGCAGAGGTGAACATGGTAAAGGCCATCAAGAGAGAGAAACAACTCCACGAGAAGCAAGTGATTAAAGACCGATAAAAAGATAAGCAGGTGAAAGATAGAAGATGGCAGTTAGTAAGTGAAAGCCGACGATTGGAAGGACCAGCTGGCAAAGATGGAGAGGAGAAGGAGGGTAAAAAGGTAAATGAAAGGCAAGAAAGGGGAAATAGGGAGTGATAGATGAAAGTACGAACACAGCGGTAGAGCGTATTTCCTGTCAATCAATGTAATGAACTGGGATATGAATGAATTTTCGAATAATTCCAGGTATGCTCCCATCTGTTGCCACATTTCTCGCGAAATGGCCAGGAAAGACGACCTTGAAAGCTGGCTTTATCAACAGGTTAGCAATAAAAATGCTTACTTATTTGGATACTGCGACGGCCCGGCTTCACAGTCGGCCCCAACACAAGTACCATTCCTTTCTCTCTTGCTCAGTTGTGGTCGATGATGGCGCTCTGCTCCGAACATGGTTATATTTGCGATGTCCATTCCGAGTTCCTAAAAGTGTTTCCATCTGTGAATACGGGTGGTTGACTTTAACCATAAACACGTCTGTCCATGGTTTGAGTGGGCTTCCAAAAAAAAGGATTGCATTTTCTTGGAGTCCACTTTACTGTTCTTTTTGTCCACCTATCAATGATCCCTCTTATCATATCCTGCTCATCTGTGCTTCGCTTTTTGACGTATATCCTCAAGCATCCAGAACATGAGGTGGATTTCGAATATTTGAGCTGCGAATTTCGCCAGACATTGTGAGTGCTAGTTAAATTTTAGAAGAGATCGTTTAACCGTTGTTTAGGTGATTTTTCGACGTATTTGAAGTGTCAGCCGACGTCTCCTCTGCGGAGCAGTGCGCTGAAAGAGTGTTGAATCGAAAATTTGAGCGCAGAGTTTTGCGTTCGTCGGTTGGTCGGTGGCTTGCTTGTTTAAGGAGCCCGAATGCGGCTTTCCTTCTGTATAATTGCTGCATGTTGATTGTTCTCCATGCTCTTCAAATGTCCAAGGTGCATGTACGAGGTGGTCTCTGTAGTCAGAGAACGATCTAGTTTGATTTGTTCTTCGACCAACCATGGGTTCTTCATGAACTGGGTTTTCTTCCTGTTTATGCGCAGTCTGACCTTTGTTCCCGCTACGTTGAGTTCAGTAAGCATAGTTTTTTGCTTCACTTGTCGTCCTTGAAAAGATCACGGTGTCACTCAGAAAGCGTCTATCATTCTCGTTCCCATAGAGCGACTAGATTATTCACTGCAGTGCATCTGTGAACAGTTTTGGCGATATGGTGTCGCTTTGCCGTAAACGTTATCTGTGGCAACCAGCTCTGAGGAAATCGGCAGTGATTTTAACGGGTTTTAGTGCTATGCCCCTCTTCTTGCTTTCTATCACAATTCGAAATTCAAAACGTAAAATCCCGGGCTGTATTTCACTAGCAAGGATTTCGGGATCCGAAAAGGAGATAGTGGGACAGAAAAGATTGCTATAGAACTACTGCGTTATCAAATCCATATCATAGGAGAATGTAGTGACGGTTCTTTCTTCGTTCATTGGGGCCGATATCTGAGCATTTTAGCCGCAATTATTCTAACGGCCGTCTGAGGTCTGTTGCACTAGGATCAAGCATCAGTTAGCTTTTATTTTCGGTCGACTTCTTTGTGGTAATTTAGACGACGTGCGGACTTGTTATTTGAGGAACTAAGGCAGTTTCGAAAAAGTTTTAACCCTTGGACTAGAACAGTGTGGTCCTCGGTTGGGTCCTCCTCTATCTGCCAGTAATGTGAGGAGAAAACTTAATGAGAACGTCTCCGTCCCTACACGACTTGTCCCGTTGTTTTTTCTTGGACGTTGCTAGGAGTTCGTTTCTGTCTGGCTTACAACTGAAATCGAATCTTCGCAAGCAGAAGGCGATGATCAGATCGTGTATACAACTAAGGTGTCGAAGAGGCACCATTTTTCACTTGTAACAATAGATCGATATCCGCGAGTCATGCCGTTAGGAGACTCTCATGTCATTCGGCGATTTTTTGTCTTCTTAAAAGTCCAATTCCTGCGGAACAGACGTGCTTTGGACTGGAGTCCAATTCTTCAAGAGGTTTCCATTCTCTCTTCATTCATCTGTTTCGAATTTCCCTATTCTGTATTCATTTTCGTTGGTCGTTCCTCATCTGGCGCTGAAGTCTTCAACAACGAATTTATAGAAAGTTTTGTCGTTTGTGGATTACTTTCTTCAGCTGTCTGTGGAACACGTCTAGTTCGCTCTAGTCACCTGTACAAGTTGTTGAACAACATTTGATGACACTGCCTTTCTTCTGATGTGGAAGTTTGAGACGGAGAACGCTCAAGCGCTGTGTGTAGTAGGATTTTGAATGAGGTGATTGGATAGGAAATAGATGGGTTTACAACAAAACCAAAGCCTCCAACACTTCGTAACGGAAAATTCCTTCTACGTATGACAAAAGTTTCGCCATTTAATCGGCAATATCTCCCTTCTTGCTTTTCGTCAGTTGTACGACAATCACATGGAGTTTGATGCGATCAGCGCCCCTCAAGAGTGCAAAAGTCGGCGACCGATGAGGCTGTGCTGGTGTTGTAGGTGTATGGCAGAAAGAAGTCTTCATGGCGTGTTGTGGGAGTGTTCTTTTCGCCCGTTTCCAATGACTTTCTGTGCATGCCGAGATCTGATCGTTTGTCACTGTTTGTCTTATCTCCTGATTTGGGCGATATGGTTCCTTTGAGTCCCAAGGTTAACCCAGCCGAAGCCTTCCTTAGGTTACCAACGCCGGAGGCGCTCGTAGGTCCTTGCGGATCAGAGGAGATTTTTCACCTTCCGACTATTATGATACCAGGACGGCTACGACTTCTGGTATTTCTATACTCTTAGCTGGGCCTTCGGATAGAAACCTCAAAACGTTTTTTCACCCTGAGCGACTCCGGTGGGTGGTTAAAAGCTCCGCCGTATATTGCAGTGTGACACCCAGGAACACTCTCTCGTAACGATGAGGAAGTAATGCTTCCAGAAGGCTATAGAAAATAAGAAACTTAGTGTAGGAAACAATGAAAAATTGCGTAAAATGTATAAATAAGAAAATCACAGGTCGAATTCACTTCTGGAGAGTTGCCATGGAAGGGTCTCGAGGATACGGTAGCAATTTGCAACGCCAAGGAGAAATCACGTACAACAGGTACGCTACAATAAATCCGATTGTTTTTAACTCATACTCAAACTATAGAATAACATACACCGCATTGTTTTGACTTCTTCCTACATTGACGATCTTGTTTATCAACTACGATCCTTTCAAGGTTTCAAAACTCTTTGACAGGTATCAATGCCTCTTTTTGTTCTCTCATGAGGCAAAATTGCCCACTGGTGGGCTATTTCGGAAGTACCAAAATCTACCACTACTTTTTACAACAGCTTTAATTTTCACGGTTTTTACGAGGGCACTGTGCACGAGCAGTTCGGCTGAATATTCTTGTGAATGGTTACGCGCAACCATTAGCCTACCGGGATCTAGTAGAGTAGACGTAAAGCCGAATTGTTCTGTGCAGTCCCTATAATTCCCTGTCAACGCGTGGAATATCGATTACATATGTGTATATACACTTTATATACATATATAAAGTTCAAAAAATTTAGAACAAATATTCCGACGATGATCGTTCCCTCAACGATGCACCTCCAATTAACCTCCTTAATTGCATGCCTATTTACTCCACACGGTGATTTATGGGAGCCAAGCGACTCAGCAAGTGTTCATTATCACGCTAGAAATATCTAGAGCCAATTTATTAACATCTAAGGTAGATGGGTTAATTACCCAGGCATGTTTGACCAGGAAAATGACCATTCGAATCGTATAGGATCTCTAACAGCTGCACTAAACTTAACCGTTCACATATATACGAAAATGAACACTTGTTACAGTAAATATAAACAATGACGTAGAACTCCGCTTTGAGCACCTCACAATGCAGAGTCTGACATACTTGATACTGGTTATGGTAGAGTGAAGTTCTTAACTATCGCGAACAGTAATCTGCGACTTGCCGTATGATCGTTAAAATGAGCTCGCCCATTAAATCCTCGATTAACAAGTAACTCCCGAAGTTGATTTTTCCATAATTGACAGTGGTTTCTCAATAACCAGTGTGTTTCACAAGTCGACGATTCATGCGTATATATATACACTGGATACTTGATACTTAAACGACCCTTCCTCACTGGTTGATCGGACCCCAGCATAATCTACATTTTTCGGAGATTTGCTGGTTAAGCCATTGTGGTTCCCTGGAGCCCCGAGGTCAGCCTCGCCAAAGTCTGCCCCAGGTCTTTCACCAACACGGGCAGTTGCAGCCTTTGTGGATCAGAGGGAGGTTTGCCACCTCACAACTTTGATACCAGGACGGTGATGGATCCTAGTATTGGTTTACTCTTAGCTAGACTTCCTGATGTAAACACCGGACTTCTTCTCTGCTTGGGAGACGCTGTCAGGGATCAATCCCCCCGCTGTACATCGCAGCCCGACACCCAGGAATACCACCCAGTCACGATGAGGAGGTAGACCGTTGGAAGGATATATATATATATATATATATATATATATATTTCTATATGAAGTTACTCCAAATTTGGATATTTCGAGAACTAAGGCTGTCAAAATGTGATATGTAATGTTAAGTTTTAAGAAATATTAGCGAAAAGAGCGTTAGCTGTGAAATAAACTATACCTTGGAGAGCACCATGGTTTTCTGCTGGATGAAACCCTTCTTGTTCACTTGCTTTCATGTTGGACATATGAGCCTTGATGCGATAAAGTGGAAGTAGTATATGTAACCGACACCAGAAATCTTGTGGACAAAAATGTGTAGATTCCAAGGGTTCGTATTCTAACTAATAAAATCTGACATGAGCTATGATATGTTCGTTCAATTTTAAAGGTGGCCATTATTTTCGCATTATTGTACATCGACGTTACGTTTTAACCACAGGTTCATCACTCCTTTTTTTCAATCATACTGAAAATGATACAGAAAAACAAACTCAGCTAACTTAAAAAACTAACTTTCTATAAACCTGGACAAAAATAATCTATATACGTATATATATTCTTACGATTCTCCCAACGCTTTACCGCCTCAATGTGGCTAAGGAGGTGTAATTGGCTGCTGGGCTGCGGTGTACGGCGGGTGGGTTTCTCTCACGATAGGTCTCCCGAGCTGAGAAGGGGTCCGGCGTTTGCATCAGGAAGCCCAGCTATGAGTAAACCAGTACCAGGATTCGTCACTGTCTTGCTACCAAACTAATCACATAATGGAAGATCTCCTCCCGATCCAAAAGGGACAGCGACCACCTGTGGTGGTGACGACCTGTGGCAGACTCGGCCATGCTGCTGAGCTCGACACTCCAGGGAGCCACAGTGGGGAGACCAGCAAAACACCGAAAAAAACGGAAATATGCTGCTGGGGCTGGTGCAACCAGTGAAGGCGGGCCGTCCAAGTGTCCAAGTATTCTTACGAACTGCACTTGTTCTGTCAACGCGAGAATTAACTGCCCATTCAAGCCTCATCGTTTGCAATTTCCAAAAAAATGTTTCGTCATCATCGCTATTATCGTTATTTTTATTGCTGTATAGTTACAACTGGGTGCGGTTGGAGGCGCCGCTGCAACACATACGTGGAATCGATCCCCGCGCCCATTGCCCACATAGCCTTCCATCCCTCCGGGGGTCGGCAAATTGGTACCAGACTTGTCTGGGAGAATAGGAGCACTAGCTCGATACATCGCTAGGCCACCGCGACTCATTGTAAAGGGCAAATATTCATTCAATCACCTCCAACGATACTTAATGAATTCGAATACATGGCGCGTCCCTCAGGGGATTGACCAACTCCGAGAGCTTTATCCTTTTTTGTTTTTTATTATACCCAAGTGGTGTTAAATACTTCATTAAAAGCTGCTGTTTGTTTTTCTCGTTCGTATCACATGTTACTTTTTATCGAATAGACAGGACAGTTGTCCTTTTTGCTTTCAGGACTAAAGGATTTGTTTGCTGGTTGTCCAAAGGAATACATTCATATGATGTTCTACATAGATGGCTTACAATACTACGACAAACCAAATTACGCCGTTCTACGCGGTCTCTTACGAGACGCGCTTGAATCGAACAAATTATCCGAATTCCCGTACGACTGGGAACCGAAGAACAACGAACCGATACGTGGTTTGTATCAAACCATTGTAGTAGTTAAATTTAGCTTAGAAAACGCAAAAAAAGAAGAACCGAGTAAGAGACGAAACTTATAGGAAACTACAACTCTCGCTGCTGATGATTTCAAGGGTTACTGAAAAAAGTTGTCTCGGGTCAACTAAAGGATTGGGACACTTTGTCGAGCACTACCAATCTATCACACTAACTTACAAACATTGAAAAATAGCACTTCTACCCAAGTAGAACAGTGCTATCTATTTCTTTGTGTATTCCTTTCCTTCTGCAATATGCAAAATGCCGATTTATTCTTCTTGGAAGTTACTTCCAGTGTTTCTGTTCGAATTTTTTTATAGAGGACCTGTCTTCGCATTTACTGTGGTGATACCAGCACTTCTAGTATTTCATTCGGTTACTCGCAACCCGTCCTTCAAAAAGGTCTTAAAACATTTCGTTTTTTTCTCGGCTGCTGCTTGAGGATTGTTGTCTTCTTCATGAATTTCACTGAACACTAGTCGAGTCCATTCTATCTTAAGTCTTAGACTGTTCCCACTTCTGTTGTAGAGAGTGAACAGTTCCCAGAGAGGTCTGGTAACAATTTCCCGCCCAGTAGGGTGGGGGAGGACTGGTGGGCCCTGGATGGGGTCGAACTAACACTGTGCTTGTTGGGAACGGCGTCAGTAACACTGCCCTACATGCCGATGTACTGCAGTTCTTGTTACTTTTGTATTCTTGCTGTAAAAGAAGTAAATGAACAACTTCAGACGCTTGCAGTACTACTAATGTCGTCAACTGCGTGTCGTAAGATCATAAGAAGTGTTATTCCAGTGTAATCACTTTTTATTCACTGCTTATTTTTTCTTCATTGCATGGTATGGTGTAGAATACAACTACAGTGATACTAAGTTATTTGTAAAACTCGGCACCACAAGTGCTTGCGGTTGGAATCACACCTCGTTTTTATGTTTTCTGGGGTCTAACGTGTTCACCACCTCACCATACGCGCCTTTCGTTTCGCCTGTCTTTCAGCTAGTTTTCTATCTACAAGTTCACCCGTCAACGGGATTGATCTGAGGAGCACAAATCGGCATTGAACCCGATTAAGCTGACGCTGTAGTGTAGATCACTTTTTTAGCCGCACAGTGGAGTGTATAAGGATAATAAGCAGTGTCGCTCCGATTTTTGACGAGAAACATTTGAATTAGTATTAACTTGGAAATATTGGTGAACTCTGTGTGATAATTTTTAACATTAGTACTTTAACATGTAATTATCCTACTGTTGCGACTTAAGTGTT
Organism: Angiostrongylus vasorum; assembly: GCA_018806985.1. Classification (NCBI taxonomy): domain Eukaryota; kingdom Metazoa; phylum Nematoda; class Chromadorea; order Rhabditida; family Metastrongylidae; genus Angiostrongylus; species Angiostrongylus vasorum. The sequence continues at coordinate 1,975,156 of JADANN010000461.1, forward strand.
AGGTGCTAAACTCGTTATTAGCATAAGAAATGTATCACGTAGCCGTTTTTGAATCTTTATTTAATCTTAGTACTTGGATAATTGGACGGCCCTTCCTCACCGTTTATGCGGGCGCCAGCATAGTCTCCATTTTTTCGGCATTTTGCTGGTTTACCTATTGTGGTTCCCTGGAATCCCGAGGTCAGCCTGACCAAGGTACATCCTAGTTCGTCACCACTACATGTAGTCCCCGCCCTTGTGGATTAGACAGAGATTTCTCACCATGCAGCTAGTTTGATACCAGGACGCTGGTGATCCTGTCATCGGTTCATTTTTAGCTGACCTTCCTGATAGAAAGACCGGACTCGTTCTCATCTTGGGAGACCGTGCCGGGTTATGAAACCCTTACTGTACATCGCAGCTCGACAGCCAGAAGCACCTTCCCAGCCACGATGAGGTGGTACATCGTTGGAAGGAATGCAATCGTATTAGTACCAAGAACTATCAATTCGGTTTCTGGTAGATATGTAAATGTCGAGAAATCTTTATAACAGTTACTTCCTAATGATGCTTGAATTTATACGACGTTGACGAATTTGTTAAAATTTTCAGTGACAACCGGAGAAAAACGAGACAGGAAGCCACGATGACCACGATGACGTTAACACGTCACTAATTTACGCACTGAACAGTTTCAAAACGTGTTATTCTTTTACGGAATCTCAGTCTTAGATTTTATTAAATTCTCCTTTGTTTAAAATAAATAAAGCATTCTGAGTTGCTGTTCGTTACGCCGTAGCATCTTTCCACAAATCAATTAAAACTAATCACACCTTTCAGCGTCTTTTCAAGAACGACTATTTCTAGGTGAGGACTTTGAGATCCTTCGTCTCAAAAGGTTTTTTTTTAAAAAACAATGAGTTGAAAAATTAGACGAAGGTAGTCAGGTGCACACAATGCCTGCGAAGAGTTCTGATGAAAACTCGAAAAAGCACTCTTGGTGAGCAGCTGATTACCCCCTCACGACCCTTACGTGGTTCAATATGCCGATTGAGAGTCACCGTGGAGAAACGGGCTGACCAATATTAAAAGCACTTGCTGTTTCCAGCATAGCCTTCTTTGACCTACTAAGTCATAGATTTTTTAAAATAACAGCACCTTGTGGTACAACCACAATGATACTGAGATATTTGCAGAACTCCGGGACAGCAGATGTTTGCGGTGGGAAGCAAACGCGCTATTATCCTTTCCGGGCCACAGCATAGTGTTCAAAATGAGGAAAATGCACAGGGAAGAACTTTGGGGTTGTGTTCGATCTAGGCAAAAGGGATTTTCAGTCCAAAGGACAGTACTTCAGAAGGATTTGTTTCTAGAATTTCGCATGGAGTTTCCCCAATCCAGCTGCAGCAAAACTTCTCCTTGGTATGCTTGTAAGGCATGTTTTAAAAAGCGTGGTATTTCGGCAGTGATAGAGAAGCAGAGTGAAGACGGACGGAATTTGTTTGACAGTGGATGCTTTCAAATGAGAGCAACGTGTTCCCCATGTTTGTGTAGTTGCTGAGTTCGTTTCTCATTTGTTTGTCGACAATTTACCCGTTCGGTAATCATTTCAATAACAGTAGGACAGAATCGTTAACAAAGTAGAATTATGTCGCGTACTTTCGTTGCAACTGTCTTGTTGTCCAGAATACACGTGATTGGTGTTCGGTATTTTGTGGTCTACGTTTTTTTTCTAGCATCCAATTTTAACACAGTACTCTGTGAAGCTTGGAAATGATATGCGCCTGGGAATTTTTGAGGAGGCGAATCGCCCACCAATACAGGAAATTTACGAATTCCGTACAAAGCGCATAATTTGCGGCGATGATCCGACCTAGCAATCACCATCGTCCACGGATTGGCATAACAAAGTATGGCGTTGATCAGCGGCTTCATCCTTGACACTGAACGCAACGCTGGGGTCTGACAATGAGGACTTGTCTGAGTAGGAATCGATTTTCTACTATTGGCTTGGCTTTGTTTTTTTTTACATTAATATCACGGAAGAATTATGCCCATACTTCGTTTGCGTTGTTTGTTTCATAATGGAACACCACACCGAAGCATTTCAGCCGAATAATAACGCTACATGGGGAGGGGGACACTACTAGCTTTCGTATATACTTTGTCATCCTGGCGTGATGAAGTGCTTAGAGGGTACGGGGCAGAATCTAGCAGAAATCCTGCTCACATTGAACGATATCACTACCACTCTGCTATCCACGCAGCACTAAAATTAAATTTAATTTATCGTACTAATAAACATACTGTAGAGAGTGGAACCACAAATCTAAAGAGGTGATATGAGATGGCAAGCGTGTACGCCACAATGAGTCCAGTTAAGTGCACCAAAACCCGACTTTCCCTTCGAAGCGACCTGCCAAGAATGTTCATTCTCAGTGGATTATTTGCTTAGCAGTGTTTTACCGATTTGCAAAAATTCCTTAGAAAAGTGGGCTTAAGACAAGTGATTTTTGGCACTAAGATCCTTGTCACTAATCACTAAGTGATCTTAATTGGTGAGGACATTCATTCGAGAGGTTACCATAGAAAACCAACAATCGATCATTCGCGAAAGGTTACTTTGTTGCCAAAGATTTATCGGGTCATGGCTAACATTTTTCGCGTACGCTTTAACTCTGCCAATGAAAGCTGGAGTATTTGGAAATATTCTTTCGACTGAACATCATCGGAGCCCCATGAAGAAAACTATTTCTCACTACCATCGCTTCTTGAGATATAGCAGAAGGCTAATCCTATCGAAGTATTGTTGAAGTTGGAAAGTATTTATTTCAACTGGCTAGTGCTTGATTTTATATGAACGATGTTATCAATGAAGGGAATATATCACCACAAGGATCCGCGTTAGCCCCCGGAAAGGGAAATAGCGCATTCATTCCGCACCGCAGGCACCTGTGGTTCGGAGTTTTGTAAATATCTCAGCAACCGTGTGGTCGTATTTGGCACGATACCCTCTCGTGAAAAATTGTAGTAAAAGTGAAAGTAGTTTAATTGACGACCACATACTCTCAGTTCCATATTGTCCGATGTCATTTTTTGGAGCGACACTTTTAAGGGCGCCTTGGTGTGAACAATTTTGGCGAAAGTATAACACATTGCCGGGACCATCTCCATCGCCGTTAGTTTCGTTATAGTGATACCAGGACCAGGAGATAACAGGAGTGATAAAGTTGTGGAATTCTTAAATGGGCTAGCTAGGATTTCTATATGATGATTTGAATTGCCAGACTGTCCAGAGATTCTGCTATTGGTTCTAAGTATAAAGCTTTCTTTAAGTCAATTGAAGTGTGAAGGAGTGGTTTTCTGTACCTAGGCGGAACTTCAGCAAGCCTAGTGATCGTGTGGATGTGGTCAGTTAAATTTAACCCTTTTGAAAGCCTTTGTTGTCCTTTAATCAGTGTTTTGTCAATCCTGTTAAGGATGATTCGAGGATTCGATTCAATGGATTCATCAATTCGAGTGGAAATTTTAAAGAGGGCAGATCGGATGCAGACTGGGCGACTGTTGCCATTGTCACCTAGGGCTCCCGTTCTCCTGTTTTGTGCCAAAACATAGTCTTGCTAGTCTTTCATCAACTAAAGCCTCGCAAAGTATCATGCGAAGGGCAAGCCAATGTTTTGATAAGAATTAGCGGAAGGTTATTCAGATTGTCGGAACCTATATTGACTGGAGTGGGCGTTGTCCGATTCTTCACCGACGAAATAACACATCGGATTTGAAATGGGAGAATCGGTGGGACGGCGTACTAGTCTTCCTTAATTCCATGTGAAGACAGAAGGAGTTGGTTGTTGGCGAAACTAGAGTAGTAATTTTAAACGGTTTTCTCCATCGTCTTCCTATGATTATCTGTTTTGTCCCGGTATCGGATTTTCATCATGTAAGTCTCATGCTTAGTGAGGTTTCGGCCGACGCAGGAATGCCGGCAGGATGCACTTTACAAGTTCAGACGTAAGACGACAATTGTCTTTTATCAGTGCCATTCAGCGCTGGTGCATTAGCCCGAGCGTCTACTTTGTAAACCCGATTTATAGTCTGAATAACTCCCAGTTTATGGTGGTTTTGTAGCTTCGATTCTTGAATTTTGTGGGTTTTTCGTCCTCTGCGAAAAAAGGGATCCTGCCCCAGGAAGGTGATGGCCCAGTACCGTGTAAAATTTCAGAGCAACGACGACATCTCTCAGGTGAAACCTTTACTTATTATGTAGTAATTTTTTTCATCATACTACTCTCGATTGGGAGACTTCCACCCTTGCAGTTGAGAATGGAGCGTCTGAAGGTATAGGCTGTCACGAACGGTTTTTATGATTATGGCAACCTTAAATAGGCGCTAATTCGGCCGGACGGTACTGTCTTATTTATTACTGGCTATGCGAACTTGTTCAGTCTGCAAATTGTTACCTGACTTGTCTGGGAGGATAGCAGCAGTGGCTCGATACATCGGTAGGCCACCACGACATAGATATGCATTCGATCACCTCCTACGATGTTTAATGAAGTCGAATACATGGAGCATCCCTGAGGGTTTGCTCAAGGCCGAGAGCTGTATCCATTTTGTTACTAATGTGAAGTCCTTCAAAAGTTTGCTTCGGTTGAATTTTTGTGTTGAATTCGACAATGATAATTTATGGGCATGAGCATCAGGAAATCATTCGGAGATAAAGAGTGACATGACGTGTGATACTGAGGCATTCGTCTTTCCGGTCCATCTTTGGAGTTGTGAAATTTATTCAAAACGCCTAAGGAGTAATGCGCGTTGATGTTTTAGATTCCTGTGCCAGTGTCCAAACCTTAACTTCAAAATCATCACCATTGTGCCTCTGCACATTATGTGTAACCAGAGGAGTACGTCGAATTTTCGAATTTTAGTCGAATTTTATCTTTTCCGCCTACATGCTCTTTTGTGAGGAAATAAAGTGCTCCACCCACTTCCCCCAATGTATTCCTCGCCACTTGTCTTGCCTAAGATCAAGTCTATTGTACTTGGGCTAACGCAATCCCGGTCCCCCCCCATTAAGACAGACTACACAAATTTTTGAGCAGCACTAACGATCATAGAGGCGGTTGCGAACAAGCTGACGGCGTGGAGTATTTGGTGGGAGGTCAATAACTGTCACATAACTTTCAAGACCACTTCTTCTAATGCACCTCTTAATGGGGTGATTTAATTCGGAGCCAACAAATAAAAATAACATGGTTTCCAAGCCCTATTCTTACTCAGTTACTGACAATCGTATCAACCATACGCCTCGTACCAAAATATTCCTTGATCACCTACGGTGCGCACCACCAAACAGCACGTATATAATGGAGTTATTCGATGGTACCTCATTTCATGCCAATGTGTCGAATGACTCCTCAATGCAAGCTATTCTCGATCTGCTCACACAGCATGAAAAGAAAATAAATATTTATGGCTTCTCGATCCAACAACTAATGAGTCCCCTAAAACATCGTCTTAGTTGTTTAATCTTCTGGAAGATATTTTGCATAAATTAGAGGGTTAGCTATCCGACAGCGGTGTAATGGAGTCAGAAGGCAGTCACCTCTAGAAGCCTTGCCAACGCTTTTATGTATAAGGTGGAACTCCAGCTCTCGATCGTCGACCCTTAATCTGCTTTCGATGTAAAGACGACTGCTTTATCGCCTGTTCCACACAGACGAATGATTTGAATTGTTAAACGGTCAGTCACAGTGTATAAAATTCGCGTGAGAAAAAGCCAGCCGAGGAGTGCCTTCCATTCTTAAACATCCAAATAAAGCTTTTAGAAAGTGGCTACATAACAAAATGGTACCGAAACTAGTAAAAAAGTAGTAGAAAGTGCTAATGCACACCTTTCCTCTCATCCTTCGTACAGGAAAAGAACTCTTATCAAAAACATGCGCCAAGTGGGTAAAAATTTGTGCGCAGAAGAGGAAAGGAATAAATTGATAAATTTGGCGCGAAAAATAGCCATTCTCAGTGAATACAGGGACTACGAAGAATAAGCCAGTCGAGTCAGACCAAAACATAGAGCTATTTCTAAAAATAATGCTCCAAACTTGAATAAGATTCCTTTCAAGTTACCCTTCATCTCAGACAAATTAAGTTACGCCATTAAGAGGTGCTTCAGAAGTATTCTTGAAAGTTATGTGGCGGTTACTGACCTCCCACTCAATATTCCACGCGTCAGCTAGCTCGCAAGCGCCTCTATGATCGCTTGCGCAGCTCAAGAAATTATGTAATCTGTCCTAATTGGAAAGGTTGAGATTCGGTGAGTTCAGATACAATATACTTGATCTCCTCCCAACGGTTCACCGCCTCATCGTGGCTGCGAGGTGTTCCTGGATGTCGGATTGCGATGTAGAGCGGGAGGATTCGTCTACCCGGTAGGGTCTCCCAAGCTGAGAAGGAGTCCGGCGTTTCCATCAGGAAGCCTAGCTAAGAGTAAACCAATGCCAGGATCTACCACCGTCCTGGCACCAAACTAGTCGCATAGTGGGAAATCCCCTCTGATCCACAAGGGCTGCTACTGCCTGTCGTGGTGACGACCTGGGGCAGACTTTGGCCAGGCTGTCCTTGGGATTCCAGGGAACCACAATGGCTTAACCAGCAAATCTCCGAAAAATGGAGATTGTGCTGGGGTTCGCACAACCACTGAGGACGGGCGGTTCAAGTATCAAGTCAAGTATACTTGATCTCTTGTAGGGCAAGTGGTGAGGAATACATGGGGGAAAGGGGTAGACACTTTGTGCCCGCATAAAAGGACATGTAGAAGCTAAAATTCGACAAACTACTCCTCTAGGTGTACATAGGGAACAAAATCGCAACGCTAATCATTTTTGAAGTGAATGTCGGGATCCTAGTGCAGGAATTTAAGAGCTCAACACGAGACTCTTAAGGTGTTTTGGATGCATTTCAAAAGTCCAAAGATGCTCTGGAAAGGCGAATGCATCACTATCACACCTGATATAGCATTTTATCTTAGAATGGTTTTTCAATGTCCATCTCCTTGGGTGGGTCTCATCCATCATACCTCGTGAACAGCACACTGGTCGTCCAACAGCACAGTGACTGGCTTTTGAAAATTGACGTCTATTCATATGCTGGATCTTCATTAATACTGCGTTGTTCATTGAATTGTGGGGACTACTGTTGCATATGGTACGTCCAAGCTCAGAGGAAGGCGAAGTCGCCGAAACGTCAGCCATTGAACAAGGACAACAGCAATAAGAACATCTATAACATGGTGGCGTCAGCTAAACGGGGGCAGTTCGCAAGGACATCACCTGTATCACTTGTCAAATGTAGTCCCGCTGATCGTCGAGTGACTCGAGTGGGCGCCAGTAATTCTTCCATTTTTTCCCATGTCGAGTGCTAGAGTATCCCTAGTGGGATCTGCTCGCTCTAGGGACTCGTCGAACATCATATTTTTTGTTCTACGCTCTTCGTGAAGAGCTCTGACCATCGGGTCGGTGGTCTTCCTGCAGTACGTTTGACATCCCGGAGAATCCAGTCACTAACGGCTCTTGTCCATCGGTTGTCATTCATACGCATTACGTGTTTGACCCACCCCTATCTTCGACTGTTTGGCGTACAGAACAGCATTTTTGATTTTTCATCCTTGATGCAGGTCGGAGCTTTGGATCCTTTGCAGTAGTTGTGTGCCACCGGATACTCCTAGCATCGTCCTCTCGATAGAGCGTTCAATAACGGTGAGTGATTTCCCATCCCATTTAAGAAGCGACCCGGTTTTTGGTGTCTACGTTAAGGCAGGAAGTACCGTTCAGTCGAAAAGGTGGGCACGGAGTCGGGTGTTCTGTGTTCTCTTCATTGCATCGTCGATGCTGTTGAAAGCCTTCCAAGCCGCTCGTTTCCTTGTGCTCAACTCTGGAGCTAAGTCGTTCAACATGTTGATTTCTCGACCTAGATAGAGATAACTGGAACATTTGGAGATATTCGTTCCGTTGAGCGTAAATGGGGCATATGATACCGATCCGTTCTTTATGAACATCGTTTTTGTGAGCTTTAGTCGAAGACCAATCTTTTCAGAGGCTTTATCAAAGTCGGGGAGCATACGTTCCGGTTGGCTAATGTTCGGTGCTATAAGGACGATGTCATCAGCAAAACGAAAATAAAGTAACTGCCGACCATTGATTTTCACTCCCCATATTATCTCATTCCAGTGTTTGCATGACGTTCTGGAGGGTGGCGATAAATAATTTTGGCGAGATGGTATCGCCTTGCCTAACCCCTCTTTTGACGTCGATGTATCATTGCAGAATGGTGATATCTCGGCTGTGAAATTTTTGAACAGCTCACGAAGAATCTTTATGTACTGAGTAGGGACTCCTTGACTCTCCAGGGCTTCCAAGACTGCTTCTGTCTCGACGGAATCAAAGGCCTTTGTAAATCGATGAGGGTGAGACAGAGCGGTCTTTTGTACTCTCGCGATAATTCAGTGAGCCTTGTTATCGTGTGCATGTGGTCCATCGTAGTAAATCCTTTTCAAAAAGCCTGCTTGCTCGCATGCGTGTCCATCGTGCAGTGTTCTGTCAATCCTGTTTAGGATGACTCGAGTGAAAAGTTTGTAGACGACAGACAGCAAGCAGATTGGGCGATAGTTGCCGATATCGTGTAGGTCACCCTGCTTGAATAATAATATAGTCTTGTTGGTCTTCCACTGAGTAGGGTCCTTGCATTCAGACAGGCAACGAGTGAAGAGCCGAGACTAGTGTGTTTACGAGGACTGGCGGAAGGTTCTTTAGGTGTTCTGATTTTACCTTGTCCGGACCTGGTGTTGTTCGATTTTTCACCAACAAAATGGCATGTCGGATTTCGGTAGGGAGGACCGGTGGCACAACTTATCCATCCTCCATTGTTTCATACGACGGGAGGTGGACGTGGCTATCGAAGAGATCTGACCAGTATTCGTGAATGATTTTCTCCATTCGCTTTCTGAACACTGTAACTGTTCCATCTGGGCGTCGGAGTGAAATCATCTTGGTCCTGTAATTGGCGAAGCTTCGGTGGGACTTTGCAAGTGCTTTTCCCACTCTCTGCCATTACTGCTACTCTTCCCTCTTTAAGACCTTTTTTATCGCCTCTCTGCTTTGTTTTGCAAGTTCGGACGTTAGTTCGCGGTTGCCTGCTGCACGTGTGACCCCACGCTGGCGTAGCAGCTCGAGCGTTTCTGGAGACAGACGTCTCTTGGTGACTTTCGAACTCTCAGCTTTCATAGCGCTAAAGTGAAGATGTTGAGTGATCCGATCTTATTCCTCGTCGTTGTTATCGACAACAGCATCTTCCCACAGCCAACTAATGATTTGAAGTCCCAGTTTGTGGTAGGTCTAGGGCTTCGGTTTTTGAATTTATGGAGACGGTGGTCTGATCCCGTGTAGAATTTTGGGACAACAGCGACATCGGTTAGGCAAAAACCTTCCATTTACTATGATGTGGTCTATTTCGTTATGGTACTCTCCATTGGGAGACGTCCAGCGCTGAGTGTGGGGCTTCTGGAATTGCGAGTTACCATGTCAGATAGCCGCTCACCCTGTTCATTGCTCTCTTATCCGTGGGTTCCAATGTGTCTTTTTTCAGACGTTGTTCTTGGTCCAATCATGGCGTTAAAATCGCCAGTGATGATCTCGAAGAATGTATGGTCTTCTCTGTGGTGCCTCACCATGTCCATGTTGAACGCTTCGACTTCTTCTTCGTCAGAGTTTGATGCTGGTGTGTAAACGACGAAGATTGTCGGAGCCGGTATTGAACCACATCTTTTTAATCGTAAACGTCCGATTCGGGTTGTTAGTTGTTCGAATGAATCGATGTTCATGGACAAACTCGTGTTGACGAGAACGCCGACGCGGCCGACTCCTCTACTGTCACATGTTCCGAGGAACAGTTCTTCTCCGGTGTCATAGACGGCGTTGAAAGGCTGGCGTCTTCTCGTCTCGGCCAGGCCGATGACGTCGTACTTTTTCCTTCTTGCTTGCATGAGCAAGTCTTCTATCGACGACTCGGATGCAAGGGAACGTTTATTGTAAGTACAGATCGTCACCTTAATTCTTTGTGATCCAAGCAGCTTACATTGACCCTGAGATTTTGGCAGCCTCCCCGTATTCCTTCTTTGCAACGCTGCGAAATTTGGAGGCTCATTCGGGGTCAGGGGAATGAGGCCCGTTACTGTGTTTAGCATTTTGACACCCACGTGTAACTCTCTGGACGCTGAACGTGGGGGCTGGGTATAGTCATGGGTAGCTTGCCTCTTGGTCAGTTTCTCCCAGAGTAGACATGGAGCTTATTTGTTGGAGGCGGCTCCTAACCGCCTCCACATACTTCCCTGTCACTTGATTACAAAATTTTGGTCGAACTGACTCGTAGAATACGATCCGCACAAGCGAGAACGCACCCACACACGCATGCATGAATACGCCTAGCAAATACAGAAAATATGTGCCAAATCGGCGCAGCAGAAACAGGGAGTCCATCCCCTGGATCCACCTCCGTCTCAGGGAAGCAAAGGTCGCTTTTGGTCCGCGGTTATCCCCCTACCCGCCACCTGGGGACGCGCCACCTAGCCTCGCGACTAATCGGTGCGAGATCCCTCATATGAAGAGCCTCCGTGGGTACAATATACGAGCATGAAAATTAATTCTTTTTTATAAATTCTGTGCGTTATTCATTGGTGTAGAATCATCTGACATGAGAGACCTGAACGCGACCACAATAAAAATTGTTCAGCATAGTTGTCTTCATTACTATGCTCTTTTGTTCTCCTGCAGTGAATCCCAAAAAAAGTTCTCAGGCATAAGCATGACTTGTTGAGAGCAAAAAATATCTTTTTGAAACACGAAATTTGTGGATAACTGGAGGGAGAGCCAGATTAGCGGAAGTGTTAGTTACACTGTCCACCAGCAGGCAAGATGCTTGTTCGACCATACCCCCCAACGGTCACTTTCGCGGGAAGAACACCATAGCTCGACTACCTCCAAGACTGCAACCAGAATCCATTCGACCAATATTCTATGACATTCGTGACAAAGACGAAATCCTTTGCTAGCAGGCAAAGCAAAACGCCAAATGTTGGCAGATCTCCGGGGGCAATGAATGCTAGGAAAAATGTCGAGTGCAAAACGTGCGGACATCCGCAGAATGGATGTGAAAGTCAGGTCATATAATAAATAAAAAAATAAATAATGCATGACCTATTAGATAAACGAAAAGCTTATTGCCCAGCAACGCTTATCTTATGTTATGAAGTCCTATAACAAACAGGAGAGGAGTTTTACCTATATATGTTTTTAAGAACCGCCTTTGCTGAGCTGAAAATAGAATGGTATAAGTTGTTGTTGCTGTTGTTGCTGTTGTTGCTGTTGTTGTTGGTGTTGTTGTTGTTGTTGTTGTTGTTGTTGTTGTCGTGTTGTTGTTGTTGTTGTTGTTGTTGTTGTGGCTAGATGGCTAACGTCTCTGTGATTTCGCCTTCATTAGAGCCAGTACGTATTTTATGTAGCAATAGCTGTGGATTCGGTAAAATATGTAGAGCAGTGATGGAGATCTAACATATAAATTAACGCTGTTTTGTTAAAAAATGTACTCATCGTGCTGTGCGTATGAGACCACTCGTGAGTTATTCACGTGGATGATGAGTGAGGCGTACTCGGACCAGAAAGTCAAATTGAAGCAAGGTGCTAGGCCTTCCATCGCTCCGGAGTCCAAAAATTGGTACCAGACTTTTCTGGGAGGGTAGCAGCACTGGCTCGAAACATTGGTAATCCACCGCGAGTCATTGTAAAGGTAAGATATGCATTCGATCACCTCCAAACGATACTTAGTGAAGTCGAATGCACGACACATCCCTCAGAGATTGATAAACGCCGAAAGCTTTATCCTTTTTATTCTTTCAACACTGTAAATTTTTGCTACGAAGAGAAAGCTCCAAATTAAAAAATTCAGTGTGTTTAACGTCTGAGGTTTTTTTGAAGATCGTTAATGACAGACAAGAAGTGAAAGTGCAATGTAAAGAGTGTTAATGCCATGTTGAAAACATGAATTATATAATAGGCATATTCACTTTTCAATTATCTAAAAACCGTGTTTAACTGAACCTCGGAAAAGGTAATCAGCATTCTTCTAAATGTTTGAGCTGAAATGAGCATGCTATGATAAGGTTTATTCGGTCAAGATTTTTTAGCGCAATACGGCTCCGAGGAAGGTGAAGCCGACGAATCGTTAGCGGAATAAAAAGTTTAATACCAACCGTTTTTCCTGACCCAATCGTGTAAAAAATTATTGAGATTTTGACTCTTCTTGAAGAAGACAGCGAATTACTGATCATTTCCGAGGTTAAAAGAATGTCAGTCCTGGGATTTGCAACAATGGATGACTTTCTATGCACACTTCGCAACAGACAAAGTTGAAGAGCACGAAAACAATAAATGAACCTTGGACCCAATATTTGACTTCCATGAGCGCGTTCCTCATTTGCAGCTCATCAAGATTACAAATTTTCGAAAGTTCCAGCTGCGGGAAGCTGTTTGCAAAACTTTGTTTTAAACTCAAGTGTAATCATGTACTTCTCAAGTTGTTTGTGCTTTTACGCTGTTAAGTGGTTATTTCTTGAAGAACCCGCTGGAATGTGGAAGTGCCGCAGACATCCCAACGATTGTTACAAAAAAATAAACTTATCACTATTTCGGACTAGTTAAAATACATTCGTATACGATCAACAACAGATATGACCAGTGGTCGAAGCGTGTCTTTCCAAATCGAAGTGTAATTTGTAGAAATTATAAAGGGTAAAATAATTACTATCGAGTGCAGCGTTAAAAACAACGTTGAAAAATTGCTATAAGAGCTGAAAATATTCCATAAAGATACTTCACATGCGAATAGATTGATAACCACTAGGATCCTGAGATATGAGCAATATTTGAAACCTCAGATGGGCCTCGAACCCTCGGCTACCTTTTTCCGGAGGTTCACATACTAGCTGTACTTTTTGAGCTAAAAAGGCTCTGTTTTAGAGCTTTTTCAGCTCAAAAAAAGCTCTCGGCGTTGATCAATCCCCTAAGGGGATGCGTCATGCTTCCGCCTTCAATAAGCATCGTTTGGAGGTGACTGAATGCATATCTGGCCTTCGCAATGACTCGCGGCTCCTACCGAAGCATCGATCCAGTACTGCTGCCCTCCCAGATAAGTCTGGTACCAATTTGTCGACCCGGAGGGATGGAAGGCTAGGTGGGCCATGGGTGTAGGGATCGATCCCATGTTTGTGTTGCGGGGCGTCTCCGACCATTGCTCCACACACAGCGATCGGTTTCTGGTAAATGTGTAAGCGTCTAGAATCTTTATAACAATCATCTTTTAGTGATACCTGAATTTCATCCGATGCCGAAGAATTTCTTAAAATTTTCATTGACGATCGGAGAAAAACGAGACGCGAAACCACGATGACGTTAACACGCCACTAACTTACGCACTGGACGATTTTAAAACGTGTTGCTCTTTTTACGAAACCTCGGCCTTAAATTTTATTAAGTTCTCTTTTGTTTAAAATAAATAAAGCAGTCTGGGTTGCCGTTGGTCAAACCGTAGTATCTTTCACAAATCAATTAAAACTACTCATGCCTTTCAGCGTCTTCTCAAGAACGACTATTCCTGAGGACTTTGAGATCCTTCGTCTCAAAAAGGTTTTCCTTTTAAAAAACGATGAGGTGAAAATTTAACGGAGGCAACCACGTACAAATAATGTCTGCCAAGGGTTTCGATGAAAACTCGAGAAGCACTCCAGGTGAGCAGCTGATTATCTCATCACGACCCTTGCGTGGTTCAATGTAGCCGACTGAGAGTCACCATATAGAAACTGACAGCGCAATAGTAAAAAGAGTACGCTGTTATCAGTATAGTCTTTTTTTGACTTAATAAGCCATAGATTTTTGAAACAACTTAGCGTTGTGTTCGAAGTGAGGAAAATGCACAAAAAGGAACTTTACGGTTGTGTTCGACTAAGGTGAAAGGATTTTCAATCCTAAGCACTGTAGTTCATACGCATTCATTTTTCGGATTTTCGTAGAGATGCACTTCTCGATCCAGTTGCAAGAAAATTTCTGCTCAGTATGTTTGTGTCTTTTCTTTCAAAAACATGTGGAGTGATAGAGGACCAGAGAAATGAAGATGGACGGAATTTGTTTCGTAATGGATGCTTCACCAACGTGTTCCTCATGTTTGTGTAGTTGGTCAGTCTGTTTCCCCACTTGTCTGTTTACAGTTTATTAGCTTTTTTCACTAGTTAAATTATTTCCTTGAACATATCCTAGATAACAATACAAATTACGGCACATGAAATACGGCAACCATCTCAATAATAACGATAGAAATGTCGTGAACTTTCGTTGCAACTGCCTTGTTCATCAGAACACACGTGGTCGGTGTTCTGCATTTTGTGGTCTGCGTTGTTTTTCTAACATCCACTGTCACCACAGTACTCTGTAAAAACTTGGAAATGATATGCGTTTGGGAATTTTTTGAAAAGGCGAATCGCTCACCAATACAGGATATTTACGAAATCCGTACATAGCGCACAATTTGCGGCGAAGATCCGATCTAGCAATCACCATCATCCACGGATTGACATAACAGAGAATGGCGTTGACCAACGGCTTCGTCCTTTGCACTGAACGCAACACTGGGATCTGACAGTGAGGACTTGTCTGAGTAGAAATCGATTTCTCTACTGTTGGTTTGGCTGTACTTTTTTACAATTATGTCATGGAAGAATTATTCTCATACTTCGTTTGCGTTCTTTCTTTTATAACGGGAAGCCACACCGAAGCATTTCCAGCCAAATAATTATAACGCTAAGTGAGGTGCCACTAGCTGTCGTATACACTTTCACTAAAAGCGATGTTATGCTTCTTCTGATACACGGTTAAGTTAAACGTATGGTCTCTCTGCTTCTACTGCGTCTGCTTGGCATACACTACGTAAATGGTAAATTTACGCATTACGAGTGATTTCTGGGCAAACATGTGGAAAATATCCTCCAAGTAGTGACCGTCAAAAGTCTGCAAGTAAGGTACTTCGAATTCCACTGGGTGTGACTCGGCGTAACCTCCAGCTGAGGAGACTGGTTTATCCCTAGAGTTTGGTATTTAACTTTTTCTGAAAGTAGCGAAAAAAAGGCTTCATGCTCTTGGCAAGAAAACAGGTCGATGCTATTGCAATTAGAGAGGTCACACATTGCTAAAATCTTACGGCCGTTCTATGCTGCCCGATATTGGAAGGGGCACGGTGATAAGCGCGTATGAAAACAGTGGTATCCTCTATTGGGTATCTGATTCGGCAGCTTGAGAAGAGTAAATTATTTGAGATCGACGTCATCGGATTTGGATGTGGGGACATCTCAAATAAAACATCGTTTATAACATCGGAGAAGAACTGCCCTTCAGAGTACGCGGCAGCAGAAACTTTGCACTCAGTAGACGTGGCTTGGAATGCTTGTTTTGACAATCTTCTTCTTTGGTACTTTGCCTGTCACACTTTTTTCCTCATAGAAGCCACGGCTATGATAGGCGCCAGGCAGACAAGATGCTCCTTTTCCCAAATGCCCTAGAGAAATCTACGCTCTTTGAGAATTCGATATTGGCTTCTCAAGGTTAGCTGCAGGAAAACTTCTAAAGGATTTTGCACTATGACTCATAAATTTTGGTAGAATGCGCAACGAAAGAAATTACGTGGCAGTTCCCAGGATCGACTTTCTATTAACCTCGGCATTGGAATATGAATGCGTCGTTTTCTTGTTCAGCAATTGCGAGGTTGTTAAACAGCATACATTTACTTCCATAGAAAAACACAATACAATACAACAGTAGCTGACGTTTCGGCAGTATCGCCTTCTTCAGAGCCTGGAAGGGTATACTGACATACAATTTACTAGGCCAAACGCTTCAATGACACTTACAAAAAGACGAAAAAACTCTATGGTAATTACATGGTCAACAGCTTCTCGAAAAAACTCACCGCTTTTTTTACGTGCCTTCCCATGAGGAAGATTAGAACAGCTGATTATGGTCGCATAAGGTTGATGACTGCACCATCCCACATCAGAAATTGATGCGAACATTCGGGGTCAGGTCGCTTATGACCTCTGGGCATTCATCCCCTGCTATTCATTGTAGGGTTTTTGGCATTTATCCAAAAAGCCTCAAGAAGTTTTCGCGCTGGTGTTCTAGTCTCCTGCGCAAGGATATTGACTTTTACTTCAAAATCGTCCCCGCTGTGCTTTTGTATCCTATGCGTGCCTAGTGGGGTACTTTGTCTTAGTTTTCGTTTGCCATCTAGGTGTTCTTTTTATACGGATACACAAAGGCCTGCCCGTTTCGCCAATATATTCATCTCCGCAATTATTACAAGAGATCAGGTATATCGTACCTGAGCTCATGCAATCACCGTCCCTGCCATAAGGGCAGATTACGCAATTTGTTGTTTCGCATAGACGGTCATACAGGCGGTCACGAACTAACTGACGACGTAGAGTAGCCGGTGGTATTTCAACTATCGCTACCGATTCCTCTAGACCTGCCCTTCTTAAGCATCGTTTAATCGCTACGCTTACTTCATCGCTAATAAAGGGCAGCATAAACGGGACTTTCTTTTGGCCAAGTGTTTCGCTTGGGCGCGTCGCTCTCCTTCTAAACTTATCTCGTGGGGGTTACTATTTCGTAGCCATTGGAGATGGCTATTTGCCGAGCCAAATCACCATCTCCTTTCCCAAAGACGTTTTTTAGACAACAGGACCCTAACGATGGAGTTGACATAAAATTCCGCATGTTTTCGGACGGCGTTCTCAAGATCCTTAATCACTACCGCGATAGAAAGTTTATCTCTAACCTTACAGCCGCACAAAAAAATGTGGCATGCGAGAAATTAGGGAATTAATAGACTCAAAAAAGAATAAGATTGTCTGTTAGTGATAAGGGGGGAGAGTTCGTAGTTATTCCTCGCCAGCTGGATGTTGAGATAACAGAGGAACATCTTAGTGATGCTACCCTCTATCGCCCATCCTCTGAAAAGGAATACAAAAGTCAATACTGAAAGCTAAACAATCAATGAGTCAGTGTGGCAAAGGCTGCAGGTTTAAAACTATCGGTTATTTCGCACTTTAAAATCGATACACCAACATGTCCCGTCCTATACCTACTTATTAAAAACACATAAGTTGGTATCACCTGATGATCTTGCGTCAACCAATCCGTCATCATTTAAGGTTAGACCCATCATCAGCTGTGTAGACGGGCCAACGGATAGAATAACCTGGTTTTTAAGCCTAATACTTACCCAGTTGCTTAACCATATTCCAGCTCACCTCACAAACACCCAAATGTTCCTAGAACGTCTACGTAACGCGTCTCCTAATAACGCGTACGTGATGGAGTCCTTCGACGTTACTGCGTTGTACACCAACGTATCGAATGACTCCGCAATGCAAACCATCTTCGAACTTCTTGTTAAACATGAAGGAAGAATAAATAGGCATGGCTTGTCCATTCAGCAGCTAATGGCTCTTCTAAAGGAGTGCCTAAACTGCTCGATTTTCAGATGGTCTGGGAAATATTTCGCGCAAATAAGGGGGTTGGCTATGGGACAGCGACTGGCACCAAGCCTTGCCATTGTGTTTATGTCTAAGATAGAAGCCCCTGCTCTCGATCTCCGGCCACTATTCTACTGCAGATATGTAGATGATTGTTTTGTCATCTTCTCTACGCAGGAGGAGATGGACAAATGCTTTGAATTATTGAACGAGCAGTCTGAGTACATTAAGTTCACCCGGGAGAAACCGAGAAAAGACTGGCTTCCGTTTTTAAACGTCCAAATAAGCCTATCAAGTAGCGGTTACCTGACAAAGTGGTACCGAAAGCCAAGTAACAAGAACATCCTCGTTCACTTCCTTTCTTCCCACCCTTCACACACAAAGAGGGCGATTGTGAGAAACATGTTTCGAACAGCCACCTCTGTGTGCACAACCGAGGGAATTAAAGGAAGAATCGCGCGACTTGGCTCGGCAAATAGCCATCTCCAATGGCTACGAAATAGTAACCCCACGAGATAAGTTTAGAAGGAGAGCGACGCGCCCAAGCGAAACACTTGGCCAAAAGAAAGTCCCGTTTATGCTGCCCTTTATTAGCGATGAAGTAAGCGTAGCGATTAAACGATGCTTAAGAAGGGCAGGTCTAGAGGAATCGGTAGCGATAGTTGAAATACCACCGGCTACTCTACGTCGTCAGTTAGTTCGTGACCGCCTGTATGACCGTCTATGCGAAACAACAAATTGCGTAATCTGCCCTTATGGCAGGGACGGTGATTGCATGAGCTCAGGTACGATATACCTGATCTCTTGTAATAATTGCGGAGATGAATATATTGGCGAAACGGGCAGGCCTTTGTGTATCCGTATAAAAGAACACCTAGATGGCAAACGAAAACTAAGACAAAGTACCCCACTAGGCACGCATAGGATACAAAAGCACAGCGGGGACGATTTTGAAGTAAAAGTCAATATCCTTGCGCAGGAGACTAGAACACCAGCGCGAAAACTTCTTGAGGCTTTTTGGATAAATGCCAAAAACCCTACAATGAATAGCAGGGATGAATG
Organism: Angiostrongylus vasorum; assembly: GCA_018806985.1. Taxonomy (NCBI): domain Eukaryota; kingdom Metazoa; phylum Nematoda; class Chromadorea; order Rhabditida; family Metastrongylidae; genus Angiostrongylus; species Angiostrongylus vasorum. The sequence goes on from JADANN010000461.1 coordinate 1,993,823, forward strand.
CCCAGAGGTCATACGCGACCTGACCCCGTATGTTCGCATCAATTTCTGATGTGGGATGGTGCAGTCATCAACCTTATGCGACCATAATCAGCTGTTCTAATCTTCCTCATGGGAAGGCACGTAAAAAAGCGGTGAGTTTTTTTCGAGAAGCTGTTGACCATGTAATTACCATAGAGTTTTTCGTCTTTTTTGTAAGTGTCATTGAAGCGTTTGGCCTAGTAAATTGTATGTCAGTATACCCTTCCAGGCTCTGAAGAAGGCGATACTGCCGAAACGTCAGCTACTGTTGTATTGTATTGTGTTTTTCTATGGAAGTAAATGTATGCTGTTTAACAACCTCGCGATTGCTGAACAAGAAAACGACGCATTGAAATTACGTGGGTTTATCATATTCGTGGCCAATTATGGTAACTCGTTGTTCCAGAAAAAGTTGGTCCTCTAATTCTGAGCTTAAAAAGCCTCTCAATAAAAAACGATTTTGAAGAAATAGCTCGTACAAGGACTATGTCAAAGAGTTTGGTTTGCTCTTTGTTTTTGCAGGCATAGCACCACCGCGTTTGCGTAATTTCTTCCTCTTTGAAAAAGAAGGAAGGAGTAGTGTTGATTGAAACTGCAGAATTTCTGAAGTTCTACAATCGGGATTACTTCTAGTACGAAACTAAGATGACCACCTAACGACGTCCAAATATAACAACTCCACAGTTCCTGTGTTCCATGGTTCAGCAATTTCTCTTGTTTGTAAAGAACAACACAACCCGAAAGCTTGAAAAGAATTAGATCCGAACATTTGACGCAACAGATGTCCTTAAAAAAGTGTGGCTGTGGGTAAAAAAAGCAGAAGCAAGAGGAAAAACGTGTTCGAGTAAGGATTGGCTGGTTTTCTTAATGAACGAATTAAATGCTGGCCGAGTCGGCTCACCCTGAAATCTATGATAGCCGCACTAGCGCATTCATAGATAATTATCTCAAGAAGGTGCGATAGGTTGCCGATTAAACGAAGCTAGATGGTCCGAGACAAAGTGGTTCCGATTCCCTCTATCGAGGGGGATCTAGTGCTTAGAGAGCGCTGCACAGTAGCAGAAACGCTGTTCGCATTGGACGATCTCACTACCATTCTGATATCCGCGCAGTACTTCTAAAATTGGTTCTTATTTATTGTATTAATAAACATACTTTAGGAGAAGGAAGCAAAATTCTAAAGAGGTGATATGAGATGACAAGCGTAAAGGCCACAATGAGCCCACTTATGTGCACCAAAACTCGGCATTCCCTTCGAAACGATCTGCAAAGAAACATTCATTTTCACATGATTGTTTGCTTCTCAGTGGTCTATCGATTTGCAAAAATGCGTTAGAAAAGTGGGTTTAGGATATATCACTAAGTGATATTAACAGGTGAGGACATTTAGTCGAGAAGTTGTTATAGGAAAACAACAATCAATCATTCGAGAAAAGTGATCTCTTAGCAACAATTAACTCAAAGCTGAAGTATATGGAAAAAGAGTATAAGCGTCAACGGAGCTCCATAAACGGAACTATTTGTCATCACCATCTCTCCTTGAGATATAGTCGATGGCTAATCTTTGCATAAGCGTTGTTGAATTTTGCGAGCACTCATTTCAACCGGCTAATAGCTGATTTTATAAGGACCTTGTTATCAGTGAAGCGAAAATAGCCTAGTAGATGACCACAGACTCTCAGTCCCACGATGTCGGATTTCATTTTTCGAACTATATTTTCAAGGGTGCCTGTAGACAATTTTGGCAAAGGTGTAGCGCGCTGTCCGAACGATCTCACTACGTCGTCGTTAGTTTTGTCATAGTGACATTAAGTGTAGCGTTCTTATATGGGTTATTTAAGATCTCTATATGCTAACTAGAAATGCCCAGACCGTGCAGAGCTTCTGCGATTGCTTCTAAGCAGAAAGCTTTCTTGAAGTCAATTAAGGTATGAAAGAGTGGCCTTTTGACTTATGCGATACTTCAACAAGCCTGGTGATCGCATAGATCTGGTCTATAGCACTTAACCCCTGTTGGAAAGCCTGTTTACTCAAATGGCTTTCCGCTGTCCTTTGTTCAGTGTTCTTTCAGTCCTATTGTGGATGAATCGAATGGAAAGTTTATAGAAAGCAGATAGATGGGATGCAGACTGGGCGATTATTACCGCTGGGGCCGAGGCCTCCCGTTTTGTGCCAAGACGTGATCTTGCTAGTCTTCCAGTGATGAAAACTTTGTATTAAAGCACCGTGCGATGGGCTAGTTAAAGTGTTGATAAAGATGGCGCAACGCTATCCAGATGGTTGAAACCTACCCTGTCCGAACCGGGTGTTGTTCGATTCTTCACCGACGAAATAGCACGTCGGATTTCAGATGGGAGAATCGCTGGGACGTCATATTAGTCTTCCTTAATTCCATGTGTAGACAGAAGGACTTGATTGTTGGCGAGATCAGAGTAATTCATCCATTGCTTCCATGTAAGTATCTGTTACGTCCTGGTGTCGAACTCTCATCGTGTTAATCTTCTATTTAGTGAAGTCTTAGCCGTCGAAGGAATGCTCTTGCTGACCACTGCAGCGACAAGGATTACTACTTTATCCTTATGTTGTTTTAACCTTGCGATCTTCTTTCGCAGTTTTCCCTACAGGGCCTTGTAAGTTCAGACGTAAAATGACGGTTACCTTGAAATAGTGCTATCCTCTGCTCTTGCATTAGCTCAGCACGACTGTTTGCTTTGTAAAATGGGTTTATAGTCTGTATAACCCTCAGTTTATAGTGATTTTGTGGTTTCGCATCTTGAATTTTTGTAGGTTTTTTTTCTCTTCTATGAAAAAAAGAATCTTACACCAAGGAGGTGATAGTCCGATACCGTGTAAAATATTAGAGCAAAAACGACATTGCTTACGTGGAACTTTTTATTTATTACGTAGCAATTTTTTTCGTCATACTACTCTCGATGAGGAGACTCCCACCTTTAAAGCTGAGAATGGAGCGTCTGAAGTTATAGTTACTACGGACGGTCCTCCAGAAGGGGACGTGTAGCGCAGTGGTCGGAGGCTCCCTGCAGTACACATAGGATCGATCCACGCGGCAAAGGTTCACCAAGCATTCCATTCTTCCCAGGTTGTCAAATTGGCAGGTAACCACGAGTCATTGCAAAGGAGAGATATGCATTCAATCACCTCAAACGATCGTTAGTGAAGTCGAATGGATGGCGCGCCCTCAGGAATTAATCAAAGTTAAGAGCTTTATTCTCTTTTATTAGTATGTTCTTCAAAGCTTTGTTTGGTTGATTTTTTTGTGTCATATTCCATAACGATGATTTTGAAGGTACAGTTTCTCGATGGAATTTCTCCAGATTTATACAGAACATTTCAACCTCTTATTCTTTGAGATCTTCCCAACGCTTTACCGCTTTATTGTTGCTGGGAGGTATTCCTGGGTGTCGAGCTGCGATATAAAGCGTACAGATTCATCCCACCAGCAGGATCACCGAAGCTGAGAAAGCACCCGGAGTTTTTATCAGGAAACCCGGCTAAGAGTGAACTTATATTAACATCCACTACCGTCTGGTATAAAACTAGTCGAAGGGTGGGAAATCTCCCTCTGATCCACAATGGAGACGACTGCCTGTGGTCATGACGATCGTGCAGACTTTGGCTCCGCTGATCTCGAGACTTCAGGGAGCAATGGATAAACCAGCAAATTCCGAAAAAGTGGAAGTTACGCAGGAATCCGCATAACGTGTAAAGGCGGGCCATCCAAGTATCCAAATAAGTTCTTTGGAACAAATTCTTTGGAATATTTAGATAGATACATAGATAGAGAGATAAACAATGAATCAACTCCAATTGACAGAAGGGCAGATGGATTGGTATGCCGGGCGTCCGCGAAGGCGTGCACTGAGTTGAAGAGTAGAGAAGAAAAGGTTGGAAAGGTGAAAGCGGTAATTATTTACCACAGTTCGCTTTATTACGACTGGTATGATGAAGGTTGGTATTTCTGTCCAGAAAAGAGCGTTTTATCCACATTACCTTATTAAAAGATACTTCTAGAATCTATGTAGATGTTTTTACGAATCGTCCTTGTTCACTTGACGCGAGCTTGGCATAATGTTCTTCTTGCTGTTGTCGTCGTTGTTCCGTTGCCGACGTTTCGTCGACTTCACCTTTCTCAGAGCCTGGACCAATCACACGTAACAGGAGCCCTACAATTCGGTGAGCTACATAGTATAGTATTAATCCAGGATGTATATAATCGCCAGTTTTCAAAATCTACCCATCGTGTTGTTGTAACATCCGTATGTCATCCGCGAGGGATGTTGAGTGAGACCAACCCCATGGGGATTTGTATCAAAAAAGCATTCTGAGATAAGGTGCCAAGTCACGTGTGATAGTGAGGCATTCGTCTTTCCGTTTCGTCTTTGGACTTTTTAAAATTTATCCAAAACAAATAGTTCTCGATATTCTTGTTGAGCAAACACGAAGATGTTACTTTATTCTTTATTCCGTTAAAGCTGACGTTTCGGCGGATTTCGCTTTCTTCAGAGCTTGGAAGGGTATATTGATAAGCAATTTACCAAATCAAACGCTCCGATAACACATACAGAAAGAAGAAAATCTAAATCGCAACCACACGATCAACAGCTTCTCGAAAAACCTACCGTTTATTACGTGCCTTCCACTTAGGAAGAACAGCTGATCAGAGTCGCATATGGTCGATAAATGCACCACCCCACATCAAAAGTCAATGCGAAGTGCGAAGGTACCGGGCCAGATCACGTGTGATCTCAGAGCATTCCTCCCTACTGTTCATTCTAGGGTTCCTGGTATTTATCCAAAAACCCCTCTAGAAGTCTGCGCGTTGGTGTTTTGGCACCCTGTGCGAGGATAGCGACTTTAATATCCAAATCGTCTCAGCTATGATTTTGTATCCTATGCGTGCCTAGTGGCGTGCCTTGCTTTGATTTTCGTTTGCCATCTAGGTGTTCTTTTACGCGGATACTTAAAGGTCTTCCCGTTTCGCCAATATATTCGTCTCCGCAAGTACTACAAGAGATCAGGTATGTCGTACCTGAACTCATGCAGTCGCCGTCCTTGCCATAAGGGCAAATTACGCAGCTTTGTGTTTCGCATAGACGGTCATATAGTCGGTTACGAACTAATTGACGACGAAGAGAATGGGTGGTATTTCAACTATCGCTACCTAATCCTCTACACCTGCCCTTCTTAAGCATCGTTTTATAGCTACACTTACTTCATCGCTAATGAAGGGACAACATAAACGGGGCTTTGTCTTGGCCACGTTTTTCCCTTTTGGGGGCGTCGCTCTCCTTCTAGACTTATCTCGTGGGGGTCACTATTTCACAGCCACTGGATATGGCTCTTTGCCGAGCCAAGTTGCTCGATTCCTCTTTTAGTTCTTTCTTCGTGCACACGGAGGCGGCTGTTCGAAACATGTTTCTTACAAGCGTCCTCTTTGTGTGTGAAGGGTGGGAGGAGAGGAAATGAACGATGATGTTCTTGTTACTTGGTTTTCGGTACCATTTTGTCATGTAACCGTTATCCGATAAGTTGATCTGAACTTTAAGAAATGGGATCCAATTTTCTTTTGGTTTCTCACGGGTAAAGTTGGTGTAATCAGACTGCTCATCCAACAATTCAAAGCATTTGTCCATCTCCTCCTGAGTAGAATCTTCTCTATCTTGACGACCCAGGAAGAATCTTGACGACCCAGGAAAAATGGAAAGCTTGGTGAGCGTTTGACTTAGTAGATTGCCTATCAATATACTCTTCCAGGCTCTGAATAAGGCGAAATCCGCCGAAACGTTAGCTTTAACGGAATAAAGAATAAAGTAACACCTCGTGTTTGCTCAACAAGAATATCGAGAGCTATTTGATCAATGTCGAGGTTAATAGGAAGTCGGTCGTGGAAATTATCCAAAACACTTCAAGAGTATTGCGCATAGATATTTTAGATTCTTCCGCTTGTATCCGCACATTTACTTCAAGATCATCACCACTGTGCCTTTACGCCCTATATGTACCCAGAGGAGTAGTTTGTCGAACTTTAGCTTTTCGCTCCAGGTGTTCTTTTATGCGGACACAAAGTGCTGTACCGTTTTCCCTTATGTATTCCTCACCACGCCTTACATGAGATCAAGCATACTGTACCTGAACTCATGTAAATCCCCTCTCTTCCGATAGGACAGATCACACAGTTTTCCGAGCTGCGTAAGCGTTCGCACAGGCGGTTGCAGACTAGTTGACGGCGTAGGATATGGGGAGATCAATAAACGTCACTTTCGTGGACACTTTTTCTAAGGCACCTGTCATAATTTCGGAGCCGACGGATAGAATAACATTGTTGCTAAGCCTCATCCTGACCCAGTTACTGAAATTCGTACCGTCCCATTTGCCCAATATCAAAATATTCCTGGGTGATGTATGGTGCGCGCAACCAAACAGCGTGTAAATGATGGAATTATTCGATTCTGCCTCACTTTCTTGTCGAATGACTCGGCAATGCAAGCCATTCTTGACCTACTTGAAGAACATGAAAGAAAATATTCATGACTTCTCGATCCATCAACTCTCATGAAGCAGTGTCTTAGTCGTTCAATCTTTGCGTGGTCGGGAAGATATTTTGCACATATTAGAGAGCTCGCCATGGCAAAGCGATTAGTACCGAGCCTTACCATTACTTCTATGTATAATGTGGTAGCTACAGTTCTCGATCGCCGTACATGGCGCACCCTACATCACCTAGGAATATTTTGATATTGGGCAAATGGGACGGTACGAATTTCAGTAACTGGGTCAGGATGAGGCTTAACAACAATGTTATTCTATCCGTCGGCTCCGAAATTATGACAGGTACCTTAGAAGAAGTGTTCACGAAAGTGACGTTTATTGATCTCCCCATATCCTATGCCGTCAACTAGTCCGCCACAGCCTCTATGATCGGTCTTGCAGATGGGAAAACTGTGCGATCTGTCCTAACGGGAGAGATGGTGATGGTATGAGTTCAGGTGCAATATACTTGGTCTCATGTAAAATACGTGGTGAGGAATACATAGGGGAAAACGGTAGACCACTCTGTGTCCGCATAAAAGAACATCTAGATAGAAAAGCTAAAGTCCGACAAAATACGCGCCTAATACATATAGGGCGCAAAAGCACAACGGTGATATTTTGAAGCGATTGTCCGAGTCCTAGCTAAGGAATATAAAACGTCAGTGTGCAAGACTCTTGATGCGTTTTGGATAGATTTTAAAAGTCCGAAAATGAACCGGAAAGACAAATGCCTCACTATCACACGTGATATGACACCTTACCTCAGAATGACTTTTTTGAAACAAATTTTCACGGGTTACTCTCACTTGTCACCCCTAATGGGCCACACACGGGTGTTACAATAGCACAATAGGTAGATTTCGAAAACTGGCGATTATGCACATCCTCGATTAACAATTAATAATTAATACTGAATGGTTCACCGAATTGTAGAGCAACTGCTACATATGATACGTCGAGGCTCTGACGAAGGAGAAGTCGACGAAACTTTGGCCACTGAACAATAACGACAACAACAATAAGAAGATCTACACTAGCCTCGCGTCAGCTGAGCAAGGGCACCTCGTAAGAACATATATACATATATATATATATATATATATATATATATATACATATGTATATATATATATATACATATGTATATATATATATACATCGATTCTTATCGATAGTATTCTCTGGTTTCATAGAAAGTCGATCTTTTCAGTTATTTCTAGATTCCTCCTGGCTGGTCATTGGAAACAATGAGGTTATATTTTCTTCTTTCTGTCTTAGAATTCTTCCGCTAAAAGTCTTTTAAGGAGGCGACATAAAGTTTCACTAAAAATATAGCCATGTAGAACGAAAACATGCTCCTTTTTCGATTTGAAAACTATACAGTTTTCCCCGCGTAAGCAGAAGTGCAAGCAATATTTTCAACACTACGAACAAATGACTCACAAATCCTTGTTAAGTCGATGACGATAAAGTAAGAGGAGAATCCTCCAGTAACAGAAGCAACAAATGATGAAACATGGACAAATAAAAGAGACCGACATGGTATTGGAGACCTAAAATCCATTAATAGGGTTGATTTAGTAAAAAGAAATCATGTTAGTGCATAACTTCGTAAAGGATGAAAATCAAGGGTAAATCTCTCGGCGTTGATCAATCCCTGAGAGATGCGCCATGCGTTCGACTTCATTAAGCTTCGTTGAAAGTCGTTCAATGCACACCTGGCCTAGTGACTCGCGCTGGCCTACCAATATATCAAACCAGTGCTGCTATTCTTCTGAACAACTCTAGTCCAAGTGGACCTCGGAGGGATGGAAGCCTCGGTGAGCCACGGGTGCCTCCGACCACTCCGCCACACAGGCCTAGCATAAATTCATAACTTTGGCAAAATCGAAAAACTACGTATTGGCTTTTCGATCACTAATCAGAAGTATGTATATATTTGTGTATATAACACAAAATGTTAATTTACACCAGATTTTTAACGTCTTTGCGACTGCGCGTACAGAATTCGATGGAGTCGCTTATAAAAATAGATGTCCCTCTCAACATTGAGCGGTTAATTTTCTAACGTTAACTTTTTTGCTTACTGCGTACTACAATTTTTTTCACACCAGGATATTATGTGAGATGGAACCACAATGATGCTGAGATATTTGCAAAACTCAGGACCTCAGGTGTCTGCGGTGGAGATAGAACTCGTTATTACCTTTTCGGGGGCTAACGTGTTTACCACCACAACATGTGGGTCTTTCGTTTCGCATTTCTCTATTTTTTTTCTAGTAGTTTTCTATCTGACAGTACAGTCAGCAATCACTCATCAACCGGATTGATTCGATTGCACCACAGACACCTGTGGTCTGGAGTTTTGCAGCAGATATCGCTGTTGTCCCGAAATTCCGCACGGGAAAGGAGCTCGGTCGAGAAAAATTTTTACTCCTTGAGAAAGGCAAAAAAAAGCCGCTGTATTTGGAAAACGAAGTCCCAATGCCACCATAAGCTTATAATTCTTTAGATCAATAGTCGGCTCTTGAGAAGACGCTGTCATTGACAACATTGACAAAGAGTACGACCGGGTTCATTCAACAGTTTAGCGCTAAGAAAGCTGAGACTTCAAAAGCCGCCAAGAGACGTCTGTCTCCAGAAACACTCGAGTTGATATGCCAACTTGGAATCGCACGAGCTACGGCAGCCGCCAATTAACGTCTTAACTTGCAAAACTATAGAGACAGGCAATAAAAGAAGATCTCAAAGAGAGAAAGAAGAGCACCAGTTATGGTCGAAGCTGGAGAGGCTGTGAAGCATTAGCAAAGCCCACCGATGCTTCGCCAATTACAAAGCCATGATTGCACTCCGAAGCCAAGACGGAACAGTTACAGCTTCAAAAGAGCGCTGAAGAAAACCATTACAATTTTACTCCGATTTCTTTAATAGTCTTCCTACCCTTTTAAGAAATAAGGAATAATAGATATCTTTTCCGCCGTTGAAGAACCAAACAACACCGTGTTTGGAAAGGAGAACGCTTGAAGGCTTAAAGAACTTGCAAGAGACCACTCCTCTTGCCTTTCCCTACTTTACGACAGCTTTTGACTCAAATAAAATAGCAGCAATCATGAAAGCCCTGGACAAACAGGGCGTACCTACTCAGTATATAAAAGTAGCTCCGTAGGTAATCATTAACACACTGGACTGCCTCTTCACGAGTTAACTGTCTGAAGGCAAGGTCCCTACTCAGTGGAAGACCAGCAGGACCATGTTATTGTTCAAGAAGGGCGACCTACGCGATATCGGCAACTATTGCCCAATCTGCTTGTTGTCTGTCGTCTACATACGTTTCTCTTCAGTCATCCTAAACACGACTGACAGAACACTGCACGAAGGACAGCCATGTGAGCAGGCAGGGTTTCGAAAAAAGATTTAGTACGATGGACCACATCTACACGATAACAGGGCTCATTGAAGTATCGCGAGAGTACAAAAGACTGCTCTGTCCCTCTTTCATCGATTTTCAGAAGACCTTTGGTTCAATTGAGATAGAAGCAGTAATGGAAGCTCTTGATGGTCAAGGAGTCCCCTATTAAGTACATAAAGATTTTTCGTGAGCTGTACAAAAATTTCACAACCAAGATATCACCATTCCACAACGACATTAACATTGACGTCAAAAGAGGAGTTAGGAAAGGCGGTACTATCTCGCCAAAATTATTTACCGCCACCCTCCATAACGCCATGCGAACATTGGAACGGGATAATATGGAAGTAAAAGTTGATTGTCAACAGTTATACCATCTTCGCTTTGCTTATAACATCGTCCTTATAACACCAAACATTAGCCAAGCGGAACGTGTGCATGCTGACTTTGATAAAACTTGTGGAAAGATTGGTTCTCGACAAAATCTCACAAAAAACGATGTTCATGAGGAACGGATTGGTTTCGTACGATGCGTATGAATGACAACCGATGGACAAGAGCCGTTAGTGACTGGATTCCTCGAGATGTCAAAGGCGCAGCAGGAAGACCAACGACCGGATGGTCAGAGTTCTTCTTCAAAACTCTGTGACGAAAATATGATGCTCAAAGAGTCCTCAGAGCAAGGAGAACCCAATTTCGTGCACATGACAAGAACAAATGAGAATTTGCTGGAGAACGCCGATGAGTCACTCAACTACACACAGGACGACCGGAGATCACCCGCATCACTTGTTATTCCGTTGGTCGTCGAGTGACTCGAGCGGGCACCACCAAATCTTCCATTTTTCCCCCTCGCGTGCAAGAGTAGCCCAGTGGGCTCTGCTTACTCTAGGACACATTGAGAATCAAATCTTCGAGGGTTTTGGTGAGGAACTTTGACCATCAGATCGGTGGTCTCCCTGCAGTGCGTATTACATCCCGAAGAATCCAATCACTAACGACTCTTGTCCATCGGTTGCCATTCATACGCATTACGTGCTGGACCCACCTTATCTCTGGCATCTTTGATTTTTGATCGTTGATGCAGGCCGGAGCTTTGGATCCTTTGCAGTAGCTGTGTGACACCGGATACTCCTAGCATCGTCCTCTCGATAGAGCGTTCAATAACGCTGAGTAATTTCCCATCCCATTTAAGAAGCGACCCGGTTTTTGGTGTCTACGTTAAGGCAGGACGTACCGTTGAGTTGTAAAGGTGGACACGGAGTCGGGTGTCCATTTTTTGTCTTCACGACATTCTCGATGCCCTTGAAGGCTTCCCAAGCCTTACATTTTCTTCTCCTCAACTTTGAAGCTAAGTCGTTGACCATGTTGATTTCCCGAGCCAGAGAGACATAACTGGAGCATTCGGAGAATCCGTTCCGTTGAGCGTGAATGGGGCATACGAAACGAGTCCGTTCCCCCATGAACATGGTTTTTGCGACATTAAGTCGAAGACCAATCTTTTAATAGCCATTATCAGAGTTGGTAAGCATTCGTTCCGGTTGGCAATCGTATGATGTTATAAAAACGATATATTCAGCAAAGCGAAGGTGTAGCATTTGCCGATCATCGAATTTCTCTCCCATGTTATCCCACTCCAATGTTCGCATGACGTTCTCGAGGGTGGCAGTAAATAATTTTGGTGAGATAGTATCGCTTTGCTTAACCCCTCTTTTTGAGATCGATGTTAAATATCGTTGTAGAATGGTGATATCTTGGTTGTGAAATTTTTTCTACAGCTCATGATGAATCTTTATGTACTGAGTAGGGACTACCTGACTATCAAGGGCTTCAATGACTGCTTCTATCTCATTTGAGTGAAGGGCCTTCTTTAAATCCATGAAAGTGAGACAGAGCGGTCTTTTATACTCTTGCGACACTTCAATGAGTCTTCTTATCGAGTGAATGTGGTCCATCGTACTAAATCCTTTCCGAAACCCTGCTTGCTCACATGGATGTCTTTCGTCCAGTGCTCTGTTAATCCAGTTTAGGCTAACTAGAGTGAAAAGTTTGCAGGCTACAGACAGCAGTCAGATTGTGCGACTGTTGCCGATATCGTGCAGGTCACCCTTTTTGAAAATAGCGCGGTCCTGCTGGTCTTCCATTGAGCAGGGACCCTGCATCCAGACAGGTAGCGTGAGAAAGCCAAGCCAGTGTGTGTACGAGGACTGGCGGATCTCCGAACCTAATGATGTTCGATTTTTTCACCGACGAAACGGAATGACGGATTTCGGAAGGGGAACCGGTGGTACGACATATCCATCCTCCTTTAATTCATATTAGGATAGCAGAACATGGCTATTGAAAAGATTTCAGTATTATTCGTGGATGATTTCCTCTATTTCCTTAATGGGCGTTGTAATTGTTCCATCTGAGCGTCGCAGTGCAGTCATCCTGGCCTTGTAACTGGCGAAGCTGCGGTGGGCTTGGCGAGTGCTTTTCCCTGCCTCTGCACCTTCGACCATTACTGCTGCTCTTCTCTTTAAGATCCTCTTTTATCGCCTGTCTGCATTGTTTTGCAAGTTCGGACGTTAGGTCGCGGTTGCCTGCAGCTCGTGCTATTCAACGCTGGGGTATCAGCTCGAGAGTTTCTGGAGACAGACGTCTTTTGGTGACTTTCCAGCTCTCAGCTTTCATAGCGCAAACGTGAAGATATTGAATGAGCCGATCGTATTCCCTGGTCGATGTCATCGACAACGGTATCTTCCCGACAGCTGACTAATGAGTTGAATAAGTCGCAGTTCATAGTTGTTTTGGGACTTCGTTTTTTTGAATTTGGTGGCTTTTTCTCCTTTCGGCGTGAAATGGAATCTTACACAGAGAAGGTGATGGTCTGATCCTGTGTAGAATTTTGAAACAACAGCCACATCAATAAGGCAAAACGTTTGATTTACCATGATGTGGTCTATTTCGTTGTGGTACTCTCCATTGGGAGACTCCCACGTCCATCGTTGAGGGTGACGCTTCTGGAATTGCATGTTACCATGAATGGTCCTGGTCGTTATGATAAACTCGGACAGCCGCTCACCCTGTTCGTTCTATTCTAATCCATGGGTCCCAATGTGACGTTCTTCAGACGTTCTTCTTGTTCCAGTCGTAACGTTGAAATCACCAATGATGACCTGGAAGAATGTATGGTCTTATTTGTAGAACTTCTCCAAGTCTATATAGAACGCTTCGACTTCTTTTTTGCATTATCTGACGTTGGAGAGCAAACGACAAAGCCGGTATTGATCCAGATCTCTTTAATGGTAAGTTTGAATGAATCGATGTTCACGGACAAACTCGTGTTGCCGAGAACGTCGACGCTGGCGACTTTCTACTGTCCCTTGTTCCAAAGAACGGTTCTTCTCGACACACGTATTCATGAATACGCCTCGTAAACACAGAAAGTATGTGTCGAATCAGCGCAGTAGAAACAGGAAGTCCTTCCCCCGGATCCATCTGCTTCTCATGGAAGCAAAGGTCGCTTTTGGTCCGCGATTAATCCCCCTATCCGCTACCTGGGGGTGCGCCACGTAGCCTCGCGACTAACCGGCTCGAGATCTCTTATATGACAGAGATCCTTGGAATCGGTGATAAAGATGAAGAGCTAAAACTGAGAGTGAATAGCTAACTTATGTTTGTTTATCAATGTACTTATTTAATCCGACTTCACATGTTATTCGGATGGCAGTAGTTTTCCCATTCAGTGTGTTGTGTCGTCTCCACCATCCACAAATATCTTCGGATTTGCATGTGGATTGGGCCACCATTAGCTTTGTATTCTTTATTAAAACAATTGAGTGATCCTAGCTGATCTCCTCCTGAACCGTGAGACAGCACTGCGTGCCAGATCTCCACCACGGCCGTCATCACCCTACGCCGGTCAGGTGAATCTATGCAGAAAAATCTGCCAATTAGATTCACATACCGAAAGCACAGAATACTTGGTTGATTTAGCATTGAAAAAAAACTGATGAATGGGATACTGCTTAGTGCAGAGTTATATGATGTTTTTCTATCAAAGCTTTTAAAGTATTTCGTAGCGTACTGACATCGTAGTGGATAATAGAAAGCGGAAGAAAAGGAAGAAAAAATCGCCTTCACAAAGAATGAAATGAGTCGCAATACAACTTCCACTTATCAAACACTCTGGTAACTTGCAAAAACATCTAAAAACTGGTTGAGAGAATGGTAAAGCAATTGCCTTGGTGGAATAACACGTGAGCCCGCAGCAAAGGTAATCGCGGGTTCGAATCTGCTTTCCGGTCTGGTTCTTGCAAATAACACGGTATCATTGTAGTGGTATTTTGCATGGTACTCTGCCATAAAAGAATAATAATAATAGGTAATAAATAAAAGCTTAAAGTGGTCGGAGGCGCTCAGCAACACACGTGGAATCTATTCGCACGTCCATGGTTCACCAACCCTTCCATCGCTCCAGGGTGGGCAAATTGGTTCCAAACTTGTCTGGGAGAATAGCAGCACTGGCTCGATCTATTGGTAGGCCATTGCGAGTCATTGTAAAGGTCTTATATGCATTTAATCACTTCCAACGATACTTAATGAAGTCGAATGCATGGCGCATCCCTCAGAGATTTATCAACGCCGAGAGCTCTGTCTTTTACCATTTTCAATCAGAGTATTTATAACATTGAAGGTAGATTCGCCTAGAAGATCATATCAATATGTGAAAAACAAATCAATGAATTTATAAACTAGAACCGCATTTTAAAGCTTTGAAAAACTATATTCTTTCTACACTGACCAAAAGCTGCGATCTAGTCAAATTCAAAGCTAAACGTTTTGGCTCGTTGAACGAGATCTGATCACGTCCGATTACCGGCATCAAGTAAGCGAACGGCAAGATCCAGTGCAGGCACACAAGGGTCCATCGTTTACTAGAGTTTAGCCACTAAAAAATTCTTATTTACTATGAGAGCTAAATAGAAACATCCATCTCAACGACAGTAAATTTGTTTTGAAAATTTGTTAAATTTCGGCGATGCTAGCATCGCGCAATTCTTATCTCGTCTACTGTAGGAAATGAATGAAAATTCATTAGTAAATCCGAATTCTTGCTGTAGATTATGGGAAACTGAATATGAGCTTTCACTGCAAGAAAGCATTAGCATACGCTAAGTATAACCACGGGCTGAGCTCATTAAAGAGCTCTGGTGTTGAGCAAAGACGAATTGGGATTTTACTAATTGAAGAAAAAACAGCTCTATTCTCTTCAAATTCTATCGCTGTTTTATCTTATATTAAATCGCGTCATTTTTTTAAGAACACTCAAAAGGCATAGAATACCACTGATTGTCTGGTTAGGTGACAAGAAGTGATATCCTGCATCCATTTACCCTTTCTCTTCCAGCAGAGTTTATAAATGAGATTGTTAAACTCGTTCTCAGCTCTCGAGGCACTATTCGTGGGCCAATTTTGTCATATATCACAGCGAAACTCGATGGTGAACAAACACTGTCCAGGAACTACTAGGTAGCAAAAGATTCAGGATTCTATAATAATCGAGCTCACTACTATAATTTTCTTTCAGTTTCTGCTCACATTTTCAGCCGTTGATCCTTTGCAACACAGGCTGACGTATCGTTGGAAGGTAATGAGGAGAATGCCAAGCACACGCAGCACTTCCGTTGTGTGGTGCTGAGTGAAACACCATGTTCCAAGATAAAACGATTGAAGGTGCCAGTAAAAATGGTTGAAAAGACGGCTTGCTCGAATTATGACACAAAAAAATAAAGTTAGCGCCACTAGTGAGGTCAGCCACACCCTGAAAATAAAGAGAAGGCAAAAGAAAACATTTCTGGAACCTAAATATTGTTTGCTGGCAAAAATTTGATTTTTTCTCAGAAGTCTATTTAGTGTTATATTGCTTGTAAAGAAATAATAATGAATACACGTCGCAATAACAGTCGCGGGATGTTAATTTCAGGCCTTTGGGTAGGCAGTAGAGAAGCAGCTGAATACATTTCAGTGCTTTCTCAATCTTTCATGAAGTGCTTACAATGCGATAGTACCTGGTGAATTTGCCTTAGCATTATCTCCATCCGCTTTGTTCTCTCTTCTGTGCATTAATGTTCGCTTCTGCTTGAGAATGTCACAAGATGTCCTCATGCAGCAGCCGAGAAGAATTGCTCTACGAATAAGACTCTGAGCACAAGAGGTTAAAGCGAACTGTAAGCACGTTAGCCCATTTTAGAGACTGAGATCTTAGCGAAACTTAAGGCTCAGCTGCCCCCTTAAGTTTAATAAGTAATGAGCTTTGATGCTGCGCTTGGCATTACGCAGCATTTAAGAAAGCATCGTTCAAGTGCGTTATAGTTGTCGTCCACAAAATCACTGCCGTTGAAGGTGATGGCCGAAGTATCACCTCAGTGGTGGGACGCTGACAGACTGCTCGCTCGAATAATTAAGCACCAGGCGATAGATCAGTTAAATGGGTGCTGAGTTTCTCGAAAGGTTCGTTGGTCTCCTTTTTAGTTATTTACCTCTGTTATTGTCATCTTGAGGTTTTAAATGTATTGTTAAAGAACAAAATCATCAATCTGAATCTCTCCCGTCAGCTTGACATGCAAATAAAGCGATTGCTGAGATGTATCCTTCCAGATGTTTTTTACTAGTAATATGTAAAAAAAAACCTTTCTCGAAGCTTATCTGCTGGTCTAGGATTCTTTTTTCTTGGCGACAGTGTCTTCAAGAAAGCTGTAAGTGTTGACAATTTTTTTGATTAATGGAGATCAGCCAACCGCTTTCCAGTAGTTTTCCTTTTCGGGTCGTTGGAAACTGTCCCGAAATACTAATGTATATTTGTTACCAGTTGTATTAGACGCGTGGTAGCCCTGCCTTCTATGAAGTTTTTATTTTCTTGACAAGCCGCAAGCTTTTTTTTGGTGGTATATATGCAATACTTACTTCATACTTGATACTTGAATGGCCCGTCCTCACTTGATGTGCGAACTCCAGCGTAACCTCCACTTTTCGGAGATTTGCTGGTTAAGCCACTGTGGTTCCATGGAATCCTGAGGTCAGCCAGGCCAAAGTATGCCTCCGGTCTTCACCACCACAGGCAGTCGCAGACCTTTCTGAACAGAGGTAGATTTGGCACCATGAGACGTTAATACCAGGACGGTGGTGGATCCTGGTATTGGTTTACTCTTAGCTAGGCTTCCTGATGGAAACGCCGGAGTCCTCTGCATGGGAGACCCTGCCTGGGGAATGCCCTGCTGTACATCGCAGCCTGACACCCAGGAACACCTCCCAGTCACGATGAGGCCGTGAACCGTTGATAGCTGCGATAACAGCTTGTTCATTACTGAAGCAAAGCCTTTTCCACATGGTTCTGATGCGCTTTCTTTTTCGGTAGTTCGTAAAGCTTTGCCAACATTTCCTTGATGTCAGCCGTGAAAAGAGCGACTTCGTCAACGATGCTTTTACTTGTGAACAAATCGTAAAAATCCTTCTTCGATAGTGAACGAAGCTGTTTGCCAGGTGGCTCCAATTTCTTTGGTCTAGCGCAGAGGAAATGGGCCTTACATAATAAAAACATGGGCGTTCTAATACACAGGAGTGGTGTCTATGTGAATCGTACCACTGGACCAAAAGTCATTTACGAAGCAGGTACAGTGGCCGTTAACTCTACGGATCTGCTTCTATTACTAATTTGGTTTCCACTGTATTTTTTTCTCACAATGTGCTTTACTTGATCATTAATATTCTGGTGTTAATAGTTTCGACGAAAAGTCTGGGCACACTTCGTTACAAACCGCTTTCTCTGGCTGATTGTGGATTACGTCTAACACAACCTTGCCACCTGCTTTTCTTCGAGCGCCGAGGTAAGCGTGGAAGGGTCTTCCTGCAAGGCCACACAGAAAGACGATTTTGTCAATTTCCAAATAAATTACTTAACAGATAACAGCGATATGGAGCCTCCTTATAGCTTCGAAATGAACATCAATATTCTTCCTCACTTCGAAGTTGGAAAGGCAGAAGTAGATGGGATTTCATTCATCTACCAATGGAATGGATTATATTATCGGTCAGATTAGCACGCTATTAAGAATCCATTTGAAGCACAAATTACTTTTTTACGTGGCCAGACGTCACATCTACTTGGTGAATACCAGCATTTCTTGCATTCGATTCGATTTTTCCCATCCATGAACCACGGAGGTCTTTGAATTTTTCGAGTGTGGGTCCAGCTGTTATGTGAGCATTATCGTTTACATTATGAATGTGATTAAATCGAGTTGACTTCTCCTGAATTAACGAAGTATTCATGCTAGATCGCTCGCGCGTTGATTTCGGAAAGTTGTTTGGTTCCAAAGAAATTTAGCACCAATTTCCAGGCCCAAGGGTGTTGGAAACGTTGGTGCATCCAGACATTAACGGCATCACTACCATTGCGTCACCCGTCCATACTCCACAAATTATCGGATTATTTTAGTGAACTGGTTCATTATGTGGGCAAATAATTGTTAGTAGTGTACTTGTCGATGTGACTATTTTAGATTTGACTAATCATATAGAAACTACCACGGATCTCCCTTATATGAGGGATCCTGAGCCGGTTAGTCGCGATACCACGTGGCGCGTCCACAGGTGGAGCATAAGGGGGTTAATCGCGGACCAAAAGCGACCTTTGCCTTCCCTGAGACGCAGATGGATCCAGAGGATGGACTCCCTGTTTCTGCTGCGCCGATTTAGCACATACTTTCTCCATTTACGGGGCGTATTCATGCACGCGTGTATGGGTGCGTTCTGGTTTATGCAGATTGTATTCTACGAGTCAATTTGGCCAAAAGCCTGCAATCAAGTGACAGGGAAATGAAATATAAGGGAGGCGGTTAGGAGTCGCCTCCATCAAATAAGCTCCATGTCCACTCTGGGAGAGCCTGGCAAGCTACCCGTGAGTATACCCAGCCCCCTGAGTTCGGAGCCCAGCAAGCTATACGTGGGTATCAAAAATGCTAAACACAGTAAAAAAAACGGCTCATTCCCCTGACCCCGAAAGAGCCCCCCAATTTTGCAGCGTTGGGTAGGACGAGTACGGAGATGCTGTTAAATTCTCAGGGCCAATGAAAGCTGCCTGGATTTCAAAGACCTACGGTGACGATCTGTACCTACAATGCACGTACGATTGCATACGAGTCCTCGATAGAAGACTTGCTCATGCAAGCAAGAAGGATAAAGTGCGACGTCATCGGCCTGACCGAGACTAGAAGACGCAAGCCTTTCAACGCCGTCTATGACACTGGAGAAGAACTGTTCCTCGGAACATGCAACATTAGAGGAGTTGGCGGCGTCGGCGTTCTCTTTAACACGAGTTTGTCCATGAACATCGATTCATTCGAACAACTTACAACCCGAATCGGACGTTTACGATTAAAAAGATGTGGATCAATTCCGGTTTTGACAATCTTCGTCGTTTACCCGCCGACATCAAACTATGACGAAGAAGAAGTCGAAGCATTCTATATGGACTTGGAGAAGTTCCACAGAGAAGACCACCAATCTTCAAGGTCACAGTTGGAGATTTCAATGCCAAGATTGGACCAAGAAGGACGTCTGAAGAACGTCACGTTAGGACCCACGGATTAGAATGGAACGAACAGGGTGAGCGGCTGTCTGCGTTTATCATGGCGACCAAGACAATCCATGGTAACTCACAATCCCAGAAGTGCCACCCTCAGCGCTGGACGTCTCCCAATGGAGAGTACCATAACGAAATAGACCACATCATAGTAAATAGAAGGTCTTGCCTAACCGATGTCGCTGTTGTCCCAAAATTCTACACGGGATCAGACCACCGTCTCCTTCGTGCAAGATTCTATTTCTCGCCCAAAGGAGAAAAAAGCCGCTAAGTTCAAAAACCGAAGTCCCAGAACCACCGCAAACTGGGACTTATTCAATTAATTAGTCGGCTGTTCGGAAGATGCCGTTGTCGATAACATCGACCGAGAATACGATCGGCTCATTCAACATCTTCACGTTAGCGCTATAAAAGCTGAGAGTCCGAAAGTCACCAAGAGACGTTTGTCTCTAGAAACACTCGAGCTAATACGCCAGCGTGGAATCGCACGAGCTACAGGAAACCGCGAACTAACGTCCGAAACAGTGCAAAACAGTGCAGACTAAAAAGAGGAGAGCAGCAGTAATGGTCGAAGCTGCAGAGGCTGGAAAAAGCATTTGCAAAGCCCACCGAAGCTTCGCCAATTACAAGACCAAAATGATTGCACTCCGGCCCCCAGACGGAACAGTTACAGCGTCCAGAAAGGCACTGGAGGAAATCATAACGAATACTACTCAGATCTCTTCGATAGCCACGCCCGCGTTCCGTCATATGAAATAAAGGAGGATGGATATGTTGTACCACCGGTTCTCCTTTCCGAAATCCAACATGCCATTTCGTCGGTGGAAAAATCGAGCAACACCAGGTCCGGACAGGATAAGAGCAGAACACCTGAAGAACCCTTCGCCAGTCCTCATAAACACACTATCTCGGCTCTTCACTCGTTACCCTGTCTGAATGCAAGGACCCTACTTAATGGAAGACCAGCAAGACTATATTATTATTCAAGAAGGGTGACCTACACGATATCGGCAACTATCGCCCAATCTGCTTGCTGTCTTTCGTCTACAAACTTCTCACTCGAGTCATCCTAAACAGGATTGACAGAACACTGCACGATTGACACGCATGCGAGCAAGCAGGCTTTCGAAAAGGATTTAGTACGATAGACCACATGCACACGATAACAAGGCTCACTGAAGTATCGCGAGAGTACAAAAGACCGCTGCGTCTCACTTTCATCGATTTACAAAAGGCCTTTGATTCGGTCGAGATAGAAGCAGTCTTGGAAGCCCTGGATAGTCAAGGAGTTTCTACCCAGTAGATAAAGATTCTTCGTGAGCTGTACAAAAAATTTCACAGCCAAGGTGTCAACATTCTAGACGATATTTTCATTAACGTCAAAAGAGGTGTTAGGCAAGGCGATACCATCTCGCCAAAATTATTTACCGCCACCCTCCAGAACGTCATGCGAACATTGGAATGCGATAATATGGGAGTGAGAATCGATGGTCGGCAGTTACTTTATTTTCGCTTTGCTGATGACATCGTCCTTATAACACCAAACATTAGCCAAGCGGAACGTATGCTCCCCGACTTTGATAAAGCCTGTGGAAAGATTGATCTTCAACTAAATCTCACAAAAACGATGTTCATGAAGAACGGATCGGTTTCATATGCCCCATTCATGCTCAGTGGAACAAATATCTTCGGATGCTCCAGTTATATCTATCTAGGTCGGGAAATCAACATGGTGAATGACCTAGCTCCAGAGCTGAGCAGAAGGAAACGAGCGGCTTGGGTGCTTTCAACAGCATCGAGGATGTAGTGAAGAGAACAAGGATCACCCGACTCCATGCCCACTTTTGCGACTCAACGGTACTTCCTGCCCCTAACCTATGCGTCAGAAACTTGGTCGCTGCGTAAGCAGGATGAAAGGTCACTTAGCGTTATCGAACGCGCAGTCGAAAGGGCGATGCCTGGAGTATCCCGTTTCATACAAGTAAGGGAAGGGATCCGAAGCACTGATCTGCGTCGACGATCAAAAATCAAAGATGCCGTTCTGTACGCCAAACAGTCGAAGATAAGGTGGGCGGGACACGTAGTGCGTATGAATGTCAACCTATGGACAAGAGCCGTTAGTGACTGGATTCCTCGGGGTGTCAAACGTACTGCAGGAAGGCCACCGACCCGATGGTCAGAGTTCTTCACAAAGAACCATGGAGAAAGATACCATGCTCGACGAGTCTCTAGGGCGAGCAGAACCCATTAGGGCTACTCTTGCACGCGACAGGGAAAATGGAAGACTTACTGGCGTCCGCTCGAGTTACTCGACAATCAACGGGACTTCGGGGTGAAACAGGTGATATAGAAACTATAAAGACTCGCATGGTGTAATAGTGAACGCGTTACTCCCCGGAAAGGATAATGGCGCGTTCGTTCCCCCACCGCAGACGCTTGGGGTCCGGAGTTTTGCAAATATCTCAGCATCACTGTGGTTGTTTCACAAATAATACCCTGCCGTGAAAACTTGTAAAAGACAGTAAATAAAAAGTCTACATAGAAACTATATTTTTGTTTAATGATTTGTCAACTTACCTGTGATATTATGAGTAAATTATTTGTCTTTTGTTGTTTGCTATATCTCCACTCTTTTATTGTGATTATGAGAATGGAAACATAAAGCGGTGCCGTTAATGTAGTGAGCAGAAGGAATATCCAATGATACAACGTCAGATCCATAATTCAGCAGATGGCATGGTTTACTGAAATTTCTAGCATAAGCAAAATAAAGTTATTTCAAACTAATTCTGAACAATTAGAAGATTATCGCGACAACCAATGTAACTGGTGAAGGTCAAAGCTAACAAAAACTAGTTTTCTTTTCGGTTGCATTGGAACAAATGAGTGTTAAAGATCGTAAATCATAGATGAATCAGAAAAGAACTTAATTTAGCAACAAGACGACGAGAAGCTTTACCAAGACGCCTTCTCTGTCCCGACTTCATATTGCTGCGTGACCGAGAAAAAGGCGTGGTTCGTGGTGAGAGTGCCGTGCAGAAGTTCGATATCTCGCTACGTTCTCACGCAGTATCTACGTCGTTTTTTTCTGCAGCAGGACTTTCTTACGTATTTTTTATATTTAACTGAACGTTTGACCATTTCAATCAGATGGTATTTTCCACGGGCTAGCCAATGGGATCTTAGCGTCAGCCCTATAAACTATTATTCCCGACTAGTTTCGTCTCACATTTCGGTACTTTCGAGTAACCAATCGACATTTCAGTGTTTTTCAAATTGTACGCCAGCTTTTCCAACAGGTTTCTTTCCAACTGCCTTGAAAACTCTGGGTGTCGAACCATGTCGAAAAAACATGGAACTGAACTACTTTTAGCAGTAACCTCATTAAGAGTGAAGAAGAAAGGCACAGAAAAAAACAATTTTTTGGATTTACTGCCGCTTCTGCACCCTTCCTGAAATTCACAGCTATAGGTAAGAAAAATCTTACAATAAAAAAATGCTTTAATTTGAGACAAGTCACTGTTGATATAAGGATAACGCACTATTATTAGTTTGCCAGGAAAAGAGCCAGTGCTGAGCACGAATGACTAAGATAAAAACAAGTTGGTAATTTAAATCGGAACTCCTCCTGGGACAAACCTCTCACACAAATTCAGTCGTCTGGAGAAAAAAGCTATTGCTAGGTATCTTAAGAGAAATTTTGTTGCAAGCCTTTCTCTAATCCAATAAATGCTATCGTACCTGTACTAGGTTCTCCAGAAGTTAATGAGCGTTTTTAACTATGCTTTTAAAAATGTTGTAACTTGCTTCAAACAAAACTTTACTAAGCAAAATAAAAACCATTTAAACTCACACATTTTGCCTACGAAAAGCAAAATTGATTATTCTGTTTGAAGAGAATTCTGGAGTTCTGGAAGCGTTGAATTCCTTAAAGGCATTTTTGTGTGATCGTGGTTGGTGAGGCATTTCTCACGCAGGAGGTTGTCAAGCTTCTTGAAGAAGTGATAGTCGGTAGGCAAGAGGGTTGGTGAATATGGCAGATCAGGCGAAGTTTCTTAGCTCATCTTGTTCAACTTTTGCAGTACCGCAACGTGGGACCGGGCGTTGTCGTGAAGAACGACTTTTCTGCTGACTAATGCCGATCTTTGTTCCCAGGATCGACTTTCTATTAACCTCGGCATTGAATATGAATGCGTCGTTTTCTTGTTCAGCAATCGCGAGGTTGTTAAACAGCATGCATTTACTTCCATAGAAAAACACAATACAATACAACAGTAGCTGACGTTTTGGCAGTATCGCCTTCTTCAGAGCCGCTTCAGAGCCGACTCAGAGTCATCAACCTTATGCGACTATAATCAGCTGTTCTAATCTTCCCTCATTGGAAGGCACGTAAAAAAGCGGCTGTGAAGAAGGCGATACTGCCGAAAGGTACTGTTGTATTGTATTGTGTTTTTTCTATGGAAGTAAATGCATGCTGTTTAACAACCTTGCGATTGCTGTACAAGAAAACGACGCCGTTCTTTGTTGTTGGAGTTTACGGTGCATTTCACTGATTTGTTGGCAATATTTTTCTGCCGTAATCGTTTCGCGCGGACTCAAAAAAGCTGTGAGGAATCAGCTCGTCTGCAGACCACCACACAGTCACCGTAACTTTTTTTGGTGTAGAGCTTGATCGCAATTCAACCATTGAACGTCGCCGGATGTAGTACAGAATCCACTTTTCGTCGCACGTCACAATTCGATAAAGAAAAGTGTCGTTTTTGTTGCGTTGAATAAGAGCAGGCGACACTTCAAAACGGCTACTTTTTTTGATTGTCGTTTATTTCGTGCGGCACCAACTTGTCGAGCTTTTTTGTCTATCCTATGCGATCCAAATGCGTGGAAATTGTTCCTGTGCTTACGCCAAGCTGTTCTGCAAGCTCTGGAACAGTGGTCCTTATTTTACTTTTTGTTTACTGCCTTCTATACTTTTTTATGGCAAATTATTACGCGAAATGCAACCACAAGACTGCTGAGATGTTTGCAAAACTCCGGACCGCTGGTGTTTGCGGTGGGGAACGAACGCGCTATTGTCCTTTCCGGGGAGTAACGCGTTCACCACCACAACATGCGGGTCCTTCGTTTCGCCTGTCTCTCAGCTAGTTCTTATCGATCTTTGGTGACTGGTGATTGACGGCACAGATCGATAAGAACTAGCTGAGAGACAGGCGAAACGAAGGATCCGCATGGTGTGGTGGTGAACGCGTTACTCCTCGGAAAGGACAGTAGCGCGTTCGTTCCCCACCGCAAACACCTGCGGTCTGGAGTTTTGCAGAAATCTCAGCAATCTTGTAGTTGTCCTTATGTTTGCTTCCACCAGTGCCTTCAATTCGTCGTCGTCAAGTTCCTTGGGTACGTTCGCGTCCTTCCTTATCTACCAGATCGAAATCACAAAATGGGAATTTTCGGAACCATGTTCGCACTGTTGGTTCACCAACTCTACCTTCACTCCAAAATTCTTTTAAGTTTCCAGCCGTCTCTGCTGCACTACCACCGAGTTTGAACTGATACAAGAAAATTTGACGGAAATTCGTTTTAGACATCAAAACTTGCAAAGCAGCCTTCTAATAATATATAGCATTGAATGGCACGAAGAGTATTTATTTGGCAAAAAGTACATTAAGTCAATAAATATTTTACAGCGCTCATTTATTTCCGAGCGACCTAATAAAAGGTGTAATTCAGATGAGAAGTGCACCTGCTCTAAGCTGCGTATTATATGGACCGTGTTATTTCCTCATCAGAAAAAACCTACGGATTCGATGCAAAAGTGTTCCCTGCAACAAAGAGAAATATGTGTAATAGTGCCCAGGATAGACTTTCTATTAACCTCGGCAATGGATTATGAATTCGTCGTTTTCTCTTTCATCATTTGCGAGGTTGTTAAACAGCCTACGTTTACTTCCATACAATAACACACATACAACATAACAATCGTAGCTGACGTTTCGGCAGAATCGCCTTTTTCAGAGCCTGGAAAGGTGCACTAATACGCAACTTACTAGGTCAAACATTTCAACAGCGCAAACTCTTTCAACGGTTTTTTCGAGAAGCCTTAGATCTTGTAACCATCGTGCAGATTTTCATATTTCTGTTTGCGCTGTTAAAGTGTTTGGCCTAGTAAATTACGTATTAGTGTACCCTTCCAAGATCTGAAGAAGGCGATTTTGCCGTAACGTCAGCTACGATTGTGTTGTATGTGTGTTATTGAATGGGAGCGAACGTATGCTGTTTAACAACCTCGCAACTGCTGAGATAGAAAATGAGAAATATGTGTGCCACACGTGGTCCACATCTCACTATGGGGGGCGCTGCTTGCAGTAAATCATATGTATACATGTACATATACATATGTAATATAATGTACAGTAATATACGTATACAAGATACATACATACACAATAAGTATTATATATATATATATATACATACATACACATGCACGTATACATATTTATATATAAATGTGTGCGCATATATGTACATATATGTATATTTTCTTACACGAACCGTAATCACGTCTACCGTGCGAATGCCAGCGCTTCTTGCACACAATTCATTTTACTTGCATCCATCGTCCACAAAGGTCACCGAAACTTTCGCATGTTGATTCAAGTGCACGTTAATGCAGACCCCCAAACATGGGCAACTGAACTTGAGTATTGTATGCAGAGCAATGAAGCAAATATTTTGAGTCACTTACTTTAAATTAGAAATAAATAACACATTGCACTAAAATAACTCGTCCATGAATAGACAGAAGCAAGTTTAGGTTAAATTGAGACCAGAATAAATGAGTTCACAAGTGACTGACAATCGTACAATTCTATAAAACAAATAAAGTAGTTATCTCGAATAGCTGGAAGAGATGTATTGCATGGTCGATGTCGTCAGTAATCATGAAGAGCCTGCAGTGAAAATAGATTTCTAAAGGTGCAGAAAGGTCAAAGGGGCACCACGAATCAATCATAAGGAGAAAATGATATGTATAGCGCAATATATGTGACAGTGCCAGAAAATAGAGAAAAAATGGCAAAAAAGACGAAAGCAGAATAATAGAATAGTAATTACGGAAACGGGATAGCATTGCAGTTAGTGTAGTGGTTCATCAGAAAGCAAGGAGCATATTTGACCCCGTTCTTAACGCTTTTCTCCAATCCACTTGCGAACGCCTTAGCCCGGCTAGCTTCAAGATATGAGGAGGAATCGACTCGTCCAGCATTCTACGACATCCATAAGGACAACGAAATCCTCAAGTAGCAGTCGAAACAAAACGCTAAGAGTTTGCGAGGAAGCTAGTAGTGGCATGCATGTTCTGAGATCCGCTGAGCAGATTTGATGATGGGTCAAGTAAAACAAACAAAAAATTATGTAGTTAATATCAAGCATTTCGTTATGCAGGAGACGAAATGATACGGACAACAGAAGGGCTTATCATAGAAACCTACAATGTTACAATGATAAGAATGTTTGTTGCAGTCTGAATTCAAAACAGAAACTTTGGGATTATCACGTGGCAAGAGTTATTGTGGTACTAACTGGCTAGCAAAAAAATGTTCGAAAGGAAAACTACTCGGCTTATTTCATGTCGATCGATAGACATGAAAACCTATTGGACAACCATCCCCTTTTGTAAACAGTATAACTAATCATAACAAGACGAATAGAAAGTCAGTGTGTTACACACCGAATTTGTTAAACGAAATTTTAAATATGCAGCACCGAAAAAGAATTTTTCTGTGATGATGAATCTTCAGCGTCGTTCGCAGGCGACCAACAATTCTTTCGTACATCTAACATGGCGATCAAAGAAGCAGTAGGGAGCAAGCAAAGATCCAACTGTTCAAACCACATTCGCCTCAAGATGAGACTACAGATTCAGGGAAATGGGAGATTTCGTTGAACAAGCTTCCGGAACCGAAAAAAATTGCTTAATCTATGGCGTGAAAGACTACGGGCGATCTAAATGATGAAGCAAGGGTATATCAGTCGTGAGTACAAGTGTGCCTTCTTGTCTGGTAGGTTGTTCGAGAAGGAAACGCA
This sequence comes from Angiostrongylus vasorum, assembly GCA_018806985.1. NCBI lineage: Eukaryota > Metazoa > Nematoda > Chromadorea > Rhabditida > Metastrongylidae > Angiostrongylus > Angiostrongylus vasorum. Next base: position 2,021,512 of record JADANN010000461.1, read on the forward strand.
GAAAACTGTCTGGATATGTCATTCACCAGAACCTGAAGAGCTGAGAGTGAAAACCTCTGAAATAATAAAGTGCGCACCAAAAGCATCGAGAGCTACTGTGTTTAGGAGGCATAGCGCTTCCGGAAAATGTGCGCTCACTGTTAGAATAGGGTCCGAGTTTTTCGTCTAGTAACCCAGTTCTAAACTAATCCTGCGCAGGATCACGTGCATTCTATATGAACTTCGAGATCAGCTGCGTCATAGGGCTAGGTTAAAAGGCTAGGTAAAGAACTGCCAAGAGAGACACTTCCACCAATACCTTTTTCCCGACCTTTCTTCAAGCAAGAGCAGCCAAACAGCGGTATTCACCCCCTGCATTTCGTTTCTTTTCCGGACGAAATTCTCCGCATACCTAATCATTACCAACATAGAAAATCAAGCTTCGACACTACACCAACAAAACTGTGCCATGCGCCAGGTTAGAGAACTCTTGAATTTAAAATCTGTGCGACTTTCTATTAGTGATAAAGGTGGAGAATTTGTAGTTGTTCCTAGTGAATTGGATGTTAGAATAACAGAAAAACATCTCCACGATGTTTCTCTCTATAAACTGTCATCGGAAAAGAAGTATAGAAATCAATACCGAAGATTAGATGGAGAATGGGTCAACACGGCAAAAGCAGCGGGTTCAGAATCTTCAGTTATCACTCGACTAAAGAACGAACACCCAATTTGCCCTGTCTTTTGCTTGTTTATTAAAACACATAAGCTTATTTCAACTGATGATATTACGTTCACCGACCCGTCACCATTTAAAGTTAGACCTATCATCAGTTGTACAAGTGTGCCAACGGATAGAATAGCATGGTTTTTAAGCCTTATTCCTGACCCAGTTGCTGAGGTTGATTCCAACCCATTTGCCTGGCACCAAAATATTTCTAGATCACTTACGGTGCGCGCAACCAAACTCCACGCTTGTAATGGAGTCATTCGATGTTACCACACTTTATACCAACTTGTCGAATGACTCTGCAAGGCATTCTCGAGCTGCTCTCAGAACATGAAATAAAAAACAAACATGTACGGCTTGTCAACAGTGCCTTAGTTGCTCAAACTTTAAGTTGTCTGAGAAATACTTTACCCAAATTTGAGCCATGGGACAGCGATTAATACCATGCCTTGCCATCGCTTTCATGTCGAAGGTGGAAGCTCCAGTTCTCGATCGCGGCCCCCTTACACTAGTGTCGATACATAGATCATCTGCTTCACACAAGGACAGATGAATGAGTGCTTTAAATTGTTAAACACGCAGTCAGAGTATATAAAATTCACATGGAAAGAAGCAACAGAGAACTGGCTTCCATTTTTAAGCATTCAAATTAAGCGCTGTATAACAGAATGGTATCGTAAGCCAAGCAGTAAAAGTATACTAGTTCACCGCCTCTCCTCTCATCTTTCACAAATGAAAAAAGCACTCATCAAAAACATGTACCCAACGGCTAAAAATATGTGCGCAAGAGAAGAGGACAGGAAAGAATCGCTAAGCCTGCCACGAAAAACAGCCATTTCCAAAGGCTACGAGGGAGAAGCAACTTTGGTCGGACAAAAAGATAGAATTGTTCCCCAAAAATAACGTTTTGCACCTAAGTAAGATCCTTTAAGCTAATCTTCGTATCAAACAAAATAAGTCAAGCCATTAAGGGATACAAAAAAAGTTGTCTTGAAAACTATGTGCCACTGACCTCCAACTCAACACCGTAGGCCGTCAGTCAGCTCACAGCCGCTTCTGTGATCGTTTATGCAGTTCAGAAAGCTGTATGATCTTTCCTACGGAAGAGACGGGGGATTGCATGAGTTTAAGCACAACCTACTTGATCTCGTGTAAGTCATGCAGTGGAGAATTCATTGGGGAAACGCGTAGACCGCTTTATGTCCGCATAAAAGAACACTTACATGGGAAAGTTAAAAGTCGTCAAAGCACTCCTCTAAATAAGGCACAAAAGCACAACGGCGATGAATTTTGAAGTGAAGTGAATCCTCGTGCAGGAATCAAAAACATCAACGCGCAAAACTCTCGAGGCGTTTTGGATAAGTTTCAAATAATGAGAAGACGGACCGGAAAGAGGAATGACTTACTACCATATGTCACCTGGCGCCTTATTTCAAAATGATATTTTTGAACCCATGGGTGGGCCTCGCTCGGCGTCGCACGTGAACAACACGCTCGCAGTCCCACTACTAACAGCATGGTGAGCAGTATTTTATCAATATGGCGTTTACTTATATATTAGGTCTTCATTAATACCTTGGTTTTTTTCGACGGAATAGTTAAACTGTTCTTGTATAAAGTACGTCCAGGCTCTGAGGAAGGCGAAGTCGCCGAAAGATCAGCTATCGACCAACAGCACCAGCAACAACAATAACGACAACGAAAACCTATACTGACCTCGCATCAACTCGACAAGATCAGTTTATAAGATCATATAAATAAATATCCTCCCAACGGTTTACCGCCTCATCGTGGCTGGAAGGTGTTCCTGGGTGACGGACTGCGATGTACAGCGGGGGATTCGTTTCCCTTGGAAGGGTTTCACAAGATGAGAAGTCCGCCGTTTCCATCAGGAAGCTTAGCTAAGAGTAGAACAATGCGAGAATCCACCACCGTCCTGGTATCAAAGTCGCATGGTGGTAAATCTTCCCTCTGATTCACAAGGGCTGCGACTGCCTGTCGTGGTGAAGACCTGAGGCAAACTTTGGCCAGGCTGACGGCTCGGGATGATAGGGAACCACAATGGCTTAACCAGCAAATCTCCGAAAAATGGTGACTATGCTGGAGTCCGCACAAGTAGTGAGGACTGGCCATTTAAGTATCATGTATCGACTATAAATAAATATAAAACGCGAAATGTTCGAAGATCTCTGTGGGCGATGAATGCGAGGAGACGAGTCAAATGCTAAATATGGGGCCATCCGCACTGTGGATGTTGAACTCAGGCTGTGTAATAAATGTGAAAAAAAATAATGTGTGTGATTTGTTAGATAAAGGAAGAGCTCACTGTTGAGCAGCGTTTACCTTATGGAGTCACACATAACAAATAGGAAAGCAGCTCTATCTATTTATGTTCTTGAGAACCACCTTTGTTGAGCTAATACGAGGTTAGTACAAGTTTGTTGTTGTTGTTATTGTTGTTGTTGTTGTTGTTGTTGTTGTCGTTGTTGTTGCTGTCGTGGTTCGCGTGCCCACGTTTCCGCGATTTCGCTTTCCTCAGAGACTGGACGTATTTTATGTAGCAATAGCCTTATGATTCGGTGAAATATGTGCCGTAATAATAGAGATCCAACACATAAATTAACGCCATTATGCTTAAGAGCTACTCAACATGCTGTTGCGAGTGAGACCACTTGTGTATTATTAACGTGGATGTCGAGTGAGGCCCACCCAAGTCAGAAAAATTAAACTGAAATAAGGTGCCAGGTCACGTGTGATAGTGAGACATTCGTTTTTCCGGTTCGTCTTTGGACTTTTGAAATTGATCCAAAACGTTTCAAGAGACTTGTGCGCTGGAATTTTTGATCACTGCGCAAGGGCTCAATGGTGCAGTTCTTAAGGACATATATATATATATATATATATATATATATATATATATATATATATATATATATATATATATATAACATTTATGCTGATCTGTACAGAAACTCGGCCACATGAGTCATGAGGGAAGAAGTTGTAAGGGCACATCAGTCATCTGAAGCTGAACAGAGAACAGTGGAAAAGGCAACAGAGCCAAATCGCTGTAATAATGTTGAGGTGGGTGACTAAAAGGGAGAAGTACTTACTTACTTGGATATTTGGACGGCCCGTCTTCACGAGCTGTGCGGACGCCCAGCACATATGCCATTCGTTCCTTTCTCTTGCAATCGTAGTCCATGGTGGTGGTCTTGTTCGAGCATGGTAGCGCGTGCGAGTGTCATACCGTGATCTGTAAAACAACTGCAGCTGCCGGGTACAGCTGATCACTTTGTTTACGAACACGTCCGCCCAACGTGTAGGTGGTCGTCCTAGGGGATGTTTGCATTCTCTTGGAGTCCACTCTACTGTTCTTTTCGTCCATCTGTTGCCTGTTCTTCTCATTATGTGACCGGCCCATCTATGTTTCGCTGTCGATGTATATACTCCTGGACCTCGAAGATGTGACAGATTTCGAAGATCAGAGCTTCGCATTCCGGCTAGATATTGAGAGTGCCGGTTATATTTCGAGAAGACATCGCTCAAGCGCTCTGTGAGTAGTGCGAAGCATTTCTTGACGTAGTTGAAGTATCAACCCATGTCTCCGCAGCATAACAGAACGCTGGGAGGACCGTAGAATCGAAGAGATGAGCGCGGATTTTCGAGCCCTTCAGTGGGTCGGTGGCTTCTTTGAGAGGCCCGAATGCGGCCCAAGCTGCTCTCCTTCTTCTATCTAGTTCCTTCTCCATGTTGTTTTCCATGTTCATTGATCGCCCAAGGTATACGTGCGAGGTGGTCTCTGCAATGAGAGAGCCATCCAATTCAATTTTTTCGCCTTCGCACCATGGGTTTTTCATGAACTGGACCTTCTTTCGATTTATGTGCAGTCCGATCTTTTTACCAGCTTTTCGTTGAGCTCACTGATCACCATCTCTGCTTCGCTAGTACTTCTTGAGAAGATGACAATGTCGTACGGGCAAAACGAAGGTTTGATAGGGATATTCCATCAATACGTATGCCTTTTTCATCCCAATCGATTGACTTCATTATCCATTGCAGTCGCGGCACTGAACAGCCTTGGCGATATTGTGTCGCCTTTGTCGAACCCTCTTTTTCCTATGGGTATGGTAAGAGGTAGATGGAAAAGCTGTATTTTCGTAGTACAGTTCCGATGAAACAGTCGTACAGAGTTCTTATGTAGGAAAGGTCCACTCCTTGGTCGACGAGCGCTGATAGGATTGCATTCGTTTCGACACTGTCAAACGCTTTTTCATAGTCGACAAAGGTTAGGACTAGAGGCAAGTGGTATTCCCTGACAAACTTCAATGACCCTGGACACGGTTTGGATGTGGTCCATGCAGCAAAATCCTTTTCGAAATCCTGCTTGCTCGACTGGTTGCGCCTCATCCAATGGCCTTGATATGCGCGAGGGAGATATCTTTGTGAAGAGCTTGTAGAGTACACTCAACAAGCAAATGGGACGATAGTTACGAAGATCCCTTCGGTCTCCTTTCTTGGGCAGGATGACCTTACGCGACGTCCTCCACTGGTCTGGGATTTTTTCCTTTTGAAGGTAGGCTGTCATATGATTTGCGAGAAAGCTACATGTAAATTGTGGCGTCCAGCACTGAGGAAATCGGCGGTGACATTGTCTGGTCCTGGAGCTGCGCCTCTTTTCATGCTTTCTATCTCAACTCGAACCTCCGACGGAAGAATTCCAGGTGGTTTTTCTCCTGCAGGGGATATTAGGTTCCGTAACGGGGATTGTGGAACGGAAAAGGTTGGTGTAGAACGTTTCCGCTATTAATTCCATATCATGGCGGGAACTTTTGACGATCCCATCTTCGTTCATCAGGGCTGAACATTATAATCACACAAGTCCCGACGGCATTTTTTTCAGACTGCTTTCTTTTTCTCTGCTGCTTCCAGTAGTTTCTTCTGCTTGTACCATTGTAGATCTTCCTGCAAAGTTATTCTGCGGCTGGCATTTATTACCAGCCATGTCAAACGTGTTGCAGTAGGATCAAGCTTCAGTTTCCCTTCTCTTTTCGAGCAACTCCTTAGTAGTGACGGAGATGCGATACGATGGTCTTGCTTGAGAAACTGAGGCGAATTCGGCGTCAGCTTTTTCAGTCCTTCGACAAGCAGCTCGTGGTCTTCGGTCGGGTCTTCTTTAATCTACCAGTCACGTTTGGATAGGACTTTCGTTCAGAATGTTCTCGTCGTATACAGCTAGACTTTTTCCCTCGTGTTCGATGAAGAGAGTTCTTTTCCAGCTTGCGGCTGAATCGAATCTTCGCGCGAAGAAAGGCGGTGATTGGGACCAGTACAGAATGACTGGGACTACCGATATGTCAAGTAGGCACCATCTTCTGTTTGTCAGAATATGGTCGATCTCCGCATGAGTCATGCCGTTAGGGAGACTCCCATGTCCAGCGGCGGCTTTCCTTCTTCTGGAAAAACGGGTTTCCATGGAAGAGACGTGCTGCGAACAAGAGTCCTGCGTAGACGGTTCCCATTCTCATTTCTTTCTCCTAATCCAAAATTTCCGATCCTGTATTCGCTCTCGTTGGCCTTTCCTATTCCGGCGTTGAAGTCTCCGAGCAACAAATTTATGACGTGCTTTACCATTGCGTATGACGTCCTCCAACTGATAGTAGAACGCATTTAATTCGCACTCATCAGCTGCGTCGGTCGGTGAGTAGCAGTTGATGGTAGTGATCTTCTTATGACGCGACAGTTGAAGACGGAAGACGGCTATGCGAGGGGAAAGGATCTCGTATGAGTCGACGAGATGGACAATGGACGGGTGGGCGACAAAGCCTACACCGACGACATTTAGTGATGGGACCTTTTCTCCACGGATCACAAGGGTCCTGTTGTTTTAGTTGGCGTATGTCAATCTTCTTGATTTTTTGTTTCTGTAATGCGATCATATGAAATTTAATGCGATCTGCGGCTACAAGAAGGGCGTGAAGATCGGCCTCTGTGAAGGGTGTTTTGGCATCATACGTGCATAGTAAGAAATAATCTCCATGGGTTGTCGTGCATGTGTTCCTCAGATCCGGTTCCATTGTCGTCCTGCGTAACCCGAGATTTTCTGGGCCTCTCACCTGTCGTCTCACCGCCTGACATCATAGACGGGAGCACCCAGTGTGCGAGGTACTGAGGCTGGCCTATTGCTGGTCATGCAACTTGGTCCTCCCTGGAGTTCTGACTTAACCTTGCGAGGGCGTATCCAGGTCTTCACCACGATGTGGGTCAGCGGGAGGTGTGTTTTCGGCGAGGAATCCTTCGCGCGATCTTCCTACTAATTGATTCGGAGAGATGTTGAAACCAAAATCAGAAACGAAAGTAGGAATGAAAAAAGCAACCGAAAGCTCAAGGACGAGTAGAAGCCAAATCCCACAAAAGGGACAAGTACAATATGAAAATACCCATTGTTTGTAAGTTTTCCCCAGATCGTCACAACGACAGATAATTGCAAACTGCAACAAGGAAAGCACGAATTGCTTGATGGACGCCTGGAACATCTATAGTGACGGCGAGTTGAAAGCTTTTTAATAACTTGAATATGAACGTCTACTTGCGTTATGCTGATACAGTTTGCTAGTAGACTTGTTGCCATCTCAAAGAAAGCAGTAACTGTAGGCCGAGCATATCGAGGTGATGTAGGGGATGTTAGAGGACACTATAGAGATGCTGCGATTGTAAACACTGTACAAAAAAAATTGTGCAGGTTAGTCTTAAGGGTTTTTTGTGAGCATTGTGGTTATGCTCTTTCAATACTGGTCATGGAAAGTGTAAATTTTTTGCAACGAAAAGGAAATTTTAGATGAATAGTTCGGTGTCTACAACATCTGAGGTTTTTTCGTAAAAAATTGCTAACAAGTGAAAGTGCATTGTAAAGAGTGAAATTCCATGTTGAATATACAAATTATACAGTAGGTATGCTCATTAGTCAATCTTCTAAAAAATAGTGTTTAATTGAAGCTTAGAAAGGGTAATCAACATTCTTCTAGATGTTTGAGCTACAATGAGCCCGGTATAAAAAGATATATGCGCCAACGTTTTTAGCGCAACGCTACTCCGAGGGAGGTGTAGACGCCGAAACGTTAGCCGAATAAAACTTTTATACCAACCTTTTTCTGACCCATTCATGTAAAAATTATTGACATTTTGACTCTTCTTGAAGAAGACAGCGAATTACTGATCATTTCCGAGGTTAAAAAGAATGTCAGTCCTAGGGATTTAGCAACAATGGATGACTTTCTATGCATACTTCGCAACAGACAAAGTTGAAGAGCACGAAAACAATAAATGAAGCTTGGACCCAATATTTGACTTCCATGAGCGCGTTCCTCATTTGCAGCTCATCAAGATTACAAATTTTCGGAAAGCTCCAGCTGCGGGAAGCTGTTTGCAAAACTTTGTTTTAAGCTCAAGTGTAATCATGTACTTCTCAAGTTGTTTGTGCTCTTACGCTGTTAAGTGGTTATTTCTAGACGAACCCGCTGGAATGTGGAAGTGCCGCAGACATCCCAACGATTGTTACAGGAAAATAAAATTATCACTATTTCGGACTAGTTAACATACATACCTATACGATCAACAACAGATGTGACCAGTGGTCGGGGCGTGTCTTTCCATATCGATATGTAATTTGTAGAAATTGTAAAGGGTAAAGTAATTACTATCGAGTGCAGCGTTAAAAACAACGTTGAAAATTTGCCATAAGAGTTGAAAACTTTCCATAAAGATACTTTACATGCGAATAGATTGGTAACCACTAGGATGCTGAGATATGAGTGAAATTTGGAACCTCGGATATGCTTCGAACCCTCGACTATCTTTTCTGGAGCTCACGTACTATCCACCATTTTTGCACCGCAGTTCTTCGTGAGACGAGGTCAGCACAAAAAACTTTTATCGGCCAGCGTCGAATTGGTGCTTTCTCCTTCTCCAGGATCATCTTAGTAGCACAGGAAATTATTGATTACTCTTATCAAAGCATAGCAATGTTGGTTTTTTAAGATGTTATTGTACTCTCTGTTCAGATCAGATGCTTTTCGGCGGATTTCTTCTCTTTCAGTACATGGATAGCTAAGCCGATATGGTAGTTTCTAGGCGGCGAAATACTTCGATAACCCCCTGCAGAACCTAAATTTCACTCGCATTGTAAGCAAGATGTTCAGACACTCAACGTTGTCTAAGGATCTTTCACTTGTTCATATTTATTTATGGAGACCACCCATAGAGTTGCATAGATTTTACTGTTCGTTTTATAATATAAATCATTGTTGGGAACTGAAGGCAAGGTAGCAAAGTCTTTAACAACTTAGTTCCATCGAGTACTTGGATACTGGAATACTTGGATAGCACGTCTTCACTTTCTGTACGAGTCCCGGCATAATTTACATTCCCCGGAGATTTTCTGGTTTAGCCTTTGTAGTTCCCTGGAGTTTCGAGGTCAGCCTGGCCTAAGTCTGCAGCAGATCGTCACCACCCCTGGCAGTCGCCGCCCTTGTGAATCAGAGGAGGATTTGCCATAATGCGACTAGTTTGATACCAGGACGGTGATGGATCCTGATATTGAATTACTCTTAGCTAAGCTTCCTGATGGAAAAGCCGGACTCCCTCTCCGCTTGAGAGACCCTGTCGGGGGATGAATCCCTTGCTGTACAGTGCAGCCCGACACACAGAAACACCTCCCAGCCACGATTAGGGGGCAAACCGTTGAGAGGAGTTTCGTCGAGTACAAAAAAGAATGTTTAATAAAAATATTTTAGAGAAAACTCTACCCTCTTGGAATTTGCTGTGCTCTTTCATATTTTTCACTGTTTAACACTTGAACTATCGATCAATATGCCTTCAAAAGGACGAATAACAACTTTAGATCGAATTTTCAACACTACTCACATTTTCAATAGCCAATCCGTTGCAACACACTGCAACTATCGCTGGATGGTAATGAAAAGAATGCCAAGTAGATACAGTACTTTTTGATGCGTAGTACTACATAAAGTACCAGTTCCGAAGTAACACAACTTATAACTGAAGTAGAACTCGTCAAACAGATGACTTTTTTCGAAAAGTGACACACAACAAGTACTTGGCAGCTGTGGCAAGATCGGATACAGCCTGAAAGTCCTTTATCATATAAAAGCAGTGTTTAATAAAAAAATATATAAGCTTTTAATGATGCTGAGATATTTGCCAAACTCCGGGCCACAGGTGTCTACGGTGAGGAACAGCGCTTTTGTAACGCGCTCACCACCACAACACGCGGGTCCTTCGTTTCGCCTGTCTCTCAGCTAGTTCTATCGATCACGACCATCAGCAATCACCCGTCAACGGGATTGATCTGGGAAGCCCAAATCGGCATTGAACCCAGTTAAGCTGAGGCTATAGTTGAAATTCACAGCGTTGACTTTTTATTTACTGCCTTTTACTAGCTTTCACGGCAGGGTATTATTTGTGAAACAGTTGCTGATGGCCGTGATCGATAGAACTAGCTGAGAGACAGGCGAAACGAAGGACCCGCATGGTGTGGTGGTGAGCGCGTTACTTCCCGAAAAGGACAATAGCGCGTTCGTTCACCACCGTAGACACACTGCGGCCCGGACTTTGCAAATATCTCAGCATCACTGTGGTTGTTTCACAAATATTCCCCTGCCGTGAAAGCTAGTAAAAGGCAGTGAATAAAAGTCAACATTAAGCTTTTAATGTTGTCGTTTCACTCACGAATTTCTATTACACTTCTAAATCGCTGTATATTATTAAGTTCTCCGGAAATTAGTATCCTACTTCACCCTGTATTGTCAAAATGGCATTCCGAATTTCGAATGGATTTTATTTGACGAAGTAAAAACATTTAGAATCTAAACCTTGTAGCCAATAGGGAAAAAAGTTTGCAAAGAGTGCGAGACGGCAGGTGTCTGCGGCAGGGGAACGAACATGTTATAACAGTTTCCGTGGACCAATGCGTTCACCACCACACCATGAGCGTCCTTCGTTTCGCCTTCCTCTCGGCTAATTTTCTATCTATCAGTGCTAAAAAAAAGTTAACATTGTGATTTCAACTGCGACCTCAGCTTAACTGGGTTCAATGTCGATGTGGGCGCCCTAGATCCCGTTGACGGATGATTGCTGATGTCAGCGTTAGTAGAGAGAAAACTAGCTGAGAGAAACATGAAGCGAAGCACGCGCATGGTGTGATGATGTACATCAGCTTCGGAAGGAGACAGTAACATGTTCGATCCCCACCGTAGACATCTGCCATCCGGAGTTTTGCAAGTATCTCAGAATCACTGTGGTTGGTTTCGCATAGTGCCTTGCCTTCAAAATTGTAGTAGGCATTAGATAAAAAGTTAACATGGAGACGAGTTTATTTGCTATAATTCCGTCTAGAATCTTCTTGCATGGTGAAAGTGATGGAACGAATCGAATGTAGGAAGTGCTGGGATCAACACGGTATAATACTCGCTAAAACGTTCTCAGTAAGAATTAAATTACAACTCAGACCTTATTTTCTCAATAACTTAATAATTCTTGGTCCTTGTTTAAGCAGTATATAATCAAACTGAGCATATTCTCTATTTTTAATTCTTCGCTCGCCTTTCGAGGTTTCATTCTTCCTAGCGCTCTGTTATGCAGAAGAAATGTTGGTTGATAATTCGACCACGTCAAGAATGCTACGGAGATTGCTCCTAAAGAGAGCTCAAACGATGTCTTCATCCGGTACTCACAACGTCTAAGTGCAATGTAAAGTTGAGATCATCGTAACCCATCCCATCTTCCAAATCCAAGAGAATGCACACCAGAATTGGAGAACAAATGGGCCTGTTATGGAATAACAAGAACAGATGGAGGATGGAAGAAAAGAGTGGTGGAGTGGACTCCAAGAATGTATAAGTGCCTTATTGAACGATCAGGTAAACGATGGGCGGACGGGTTCGTGTCTTATATCAACCACCTGCACTCGAACGTTGAAACGATTTTAGGTCTACGGAATGTGTCTCACAGACAGTACCAAGTTCAAAGCAAACCACCACCATCGAAGACTCCTGCATGGGAAGAAAACGAATGGGAGATGTGCTGAGGTTGCGCTACTACTGAAAACGTTTCATACAAATATACAGGCAAGTAATCACATTCTTAATGCGGTTTCAAGATTTCATAATGTTTACTGATGAATTTACACGAGGATGTTACAAAAAAAACACTTGGTTGCGCTTTGAGTTCTAGTACTCTCGCCTTCATCAAAGCTGCATTGATTCAGTTGACTGTCAAGAGCAGTGGTTTCTTGCGATATGGGTCTTCCTATTCACACTGAGGAGAATAAAATGGAGTAGAGTTCTGCGAAAATGACGTAACCTCATGCGGCAGGAAGCTTTTATATAGGTCAGCTCTCAGCAACTGCTCCACCGATGATAGTCTGCTCTGCATTCAATCAGTGATAATTGGTGCTATGGTCAAATGATGGTCAGTTATCAAAAAGTACTTCAAGAAATGTTTGGGATGTAATACTATGCGATAGATGGGCTCTACCGTACTTTATTTTAAACCTCCTGTGTATATGGTCTTATCTAGCAAACATTTACAAGTATCACTCTGCAGTAACCTACGAAATCATTCCATGAATCTTATTCCAAATGCATATTGCTGATACAGCTTATAAATATGTAGGTCCACCTCGCAGAAAGGAATCTTAACGGAGCTTAACGTCCATTGTTTCATTCTTCTCTTCTTTCCATCTTTCTTCCTGTTCTCACATAATGGAGGAATCATTGACAATGCTTCGATTTCAACATATTTTCATATGGGTTCCTATGATAAAGGATGAAGGATGAAAGCTTCGGCGTTGATCAATCCCTGAGGAATGCGCCATGCAATCGACTTCATTAAGCATCATTTAGAGGTGATTGAATGCATATCTGGCCTTTACAATGACTCGTGGTGGCCTACCGATATATCAAGGCAGTGCTGCTATCCTCCCAGACACGTCTGGCACTAATTTGCCGATCCCGGAGGGATGGAGAGCATGCCGGGCCAAGCGCGCGTGAATAAATTCCACGTGTGTGTTGAAGGGCTCCTCCGACCACCGCGCCACGGGTGTCCAGAGTCTCGATGATATGAACTGCTAATTGGGGTTTGTGTTGCGCATTACTTATACAGTACCTTAAACTAAATCCTTCAACGTCCTTGTAGAGATAGCATATATAGAGTGCTCACAATTAAGCCGATCGGTCCACTAGTCATCAGTATTGAAGTCCCCTAGTAAGACTTTAGGGTTGAACTGTTAAACACCAAGTGATGGATTTGCTAACTAATTGAGTGGATTTGTTGGGCGATTTCTGAATAGTTTTTCGAGCATGTCTTCTGTTTAGACGTTATTCATGTTCATTAATAGTTGAGAACGGGATTTTAGGAAATATAGAGCTAATAATTCCGGCAGAACTGAATCACCAATGTACATCTGTGGAATGCAGTGATCGAATAAACGATTACTTACAGTGATTCTCCAAAATTATTTTATCGGCTTGGGTGATATGATCGCAACGGAATTACTGCTGCTCATTCGGTAACTTATTAAGTAGTGCTTTACGACCAGATTTACGTTCAGCGTATAAAGCGTGCCTTCATAAGATTTTGAGGAATCGACTGCCTGTCTGACGAAGATCAGCTTCAGCGACTTTTCCGTCTCGTTGTAAGTTCTCTTGTTGTTTTTCTCTTCTTCAGTTGATGTTTATTATGAGTTCTGTTAAGTTTCTTACAATAAGGTGTACCTTCAGCGTTGTTCTGTTTTTCGGTCATTACTGCTTGTTGGTAAAAATAAAAAAGGATGAAGCTTCTGGCGTTGATCAATCTCTGAGGGATCTGCTCTGCACTCGACTTCACTAAGCATCTTCGGAGGTGAGTGAATGCATATCTGGCCTTAGCAATGACTCACGGTGGCCTACCAATGTATCGAATCAGTGTTGCTAACCTCACAGACCAGTATGCATCAATTTGCCGACCAAGGAGGGATGGAAAACTTGGTGATCACGGGGCGTCGAGATTGATCTCATGAGTATTGCAGGGCGCCTCTGGTCACTGTGCCACACGCGCCCCTTTTTGCAGGTAATATAAATGTTATTTGACTTCGTTTGTTAAAGAAATGAAGCTAGGTGGCGTTCTTTGTTGTCCATTGGTTCAGAGTTCCCGCTCAGCTCCTTTTTTTGAAATGAAAGGTTTGTTGGAACGGGATGTCCTCAGCGATATTCTCGTCTACTGGATTTGTGATTTCTTGTTGGGAGAGCGTATGACTAAAGTTAATCATCTCACAAAGAAATGGTAAAGAACTCAGTACATAAAAGTGGATATCTCAAGAGCAGTCAAAATTTCTCCGATTGACTCCGCATTAGACATCCATGTATCCAGCGACAACTCTGCTTTGTTACCTAAAAAATTTCGTTGGAGAAGCGTGCTGTAGATGCAAACACGGAATGTCGCCCATTTATTCCCGTTTCTTCCCACTGTTCCGCGTTTTTTGACCTTTTGTTTCACTTTAACTCGCTTTTTCGAGCTGAAGTTTTCTACCAGAATCGATTCGCTTGTTTGACACAAATCACTTTATCAGAGCACAGAATGGGTATAATTCAACCCTAACAAATGTGCACCATGGTAAAAGTATGTCCTACTGTTTTTCATTTGAGATTAGGAATGAAAGACGGTTATAGCGGAATTAGCGGAAAACTCTTGTGTAGATCTACATGATAAGGAAGACATAGGTCTAAGGCATCGGTTTTTTTTTGCACGGAAGTTTTCCTCTTCACGAAGTATCAAGAGCAATGTGACAGATTTGTAAAGTTGCAAGTAAACTCCTTTAGGATGGCAGTGATTTGTTATACAGATTCACTCAACGTAGAGACGCCAGCAATTCCAGACCTCTTCGTATCTTGGAGATGGGATTATGTCAAGCTTTTCGGAAATTATTTTAAAATGGTAGTTTTGTCCTTTCTTCCACATGCTCTAGCAATGATTTTTGTTGTAATGCTGTACTGTTGCGCATCACTATAAAACTCATTTCACGCAGTTCCACTCTGCCTATTTGTTTTATAAAAATAAGTCGTATCTATGGTGTATTCTAAACTTTAGGGGTTTCAGTTTCCAAAATAGCAGTTACGATTAACCCATTTCCACGAATCTAAACTCTGACCCACAAGTGGCTTAGAACATTAATGAGGCATGGAATCAAAAGATTGTTAACGGATGCAAGTTGGTTCGGAAAAATTTCGTCGTGGCAAATTCGACCTTGAGGGTGCCCTTTCTGATATTGATGATAACGTATCGAATGTTCGGTGGAAGCAAATGCACTCAAAGCTCTTCGAGAATTTGCTGAAAAACCGAGTGCAAACATCCTGACTGTTTCAGAGTACTTAAAGAACATGAGTAAGTCAAGGAAGCTCAACAAACTGATTCCGTACGGATTGGATAGCAATCAAGAAAATCGCCGTTTTGAGCTATCGTTGCTGCTTCTTTTGCGCAGCCAGAAGAACCCAACATTGAGGAACAAATCCTGTTCACCATAATCCGCATTCACATGGCGCACTATCGAAGCAGCCAGACAACGAAATTCTGACTTATTCACCATACAGTGATGACGTTCATGAGAAACAGATTGGTTTCGTATACCCCAGACTATCTCCGAACGTATCTCCGAATGCTACAGCTGGCTCTATCTGTATCAGGATGTCAGATATGATAAGCAACTTTGCCCCATTGATGGGCAGAAGGAAACAAGCGGCTCGGGTGTTCTCAAGGGGATCGAGAACGTAGTGAGGAAAACGAAGATCACCCATCTACGCGCCCACTTTTTCGACTCTACCATTCTCTGAATCTTAGCATTCATGTTGAAAACCAGATCGCCATGAATACTGAGAGTATCCCATATCACGAAAATAAGGAAATAAATAAGAAATTTCTGATCTGCTTTAGAAGTGTTCAATGATCATAGACATTGCTGTGTTCGTGGGGACAAATGTAATGCGGCCAAACTCCAGACGATAGATGGCTGCCGTAAGTGATTGAATTTTGGGAGATGCCAAGCGCACAGCAAAGAGACACAGACCCGTTCGTCAGAGTTCTTCACGAAGATCCGAGAAGGATTATATGATGCTCTACGAGTCCATGTCTACCAGGGCTACGAGGACGCCACTGCGACATACACGTGGAATCGACCACATGCCCATGGCCCACCAAGCCTTCCATCCCTCCGGGGTCGCAAAATTGGCACCAGACTTGTCTGGGAGGATGGCAACACTGGCTCAATATATCGGCAGGCCGCTGTGTCATTGTAGAAGGCCAGATGTGCATTCAAACCTCCAAATGATGCTTAATGAAGTCGAATGCATGGCGCATTCCACAGGAATTGATCAACGCCGAGAGCTTTATCCTTTATCCTTTATCATAGGAACCCATATGAAAATAAGTTGAAATCGAAGCATTGTCAATGATTCCTCCATTATGTCAGAACAGGAAGAAAGATGGAAGAGAAGAATAAAACAATGGACGTTAAGCTCCGCTAAGATTCCTTTCTGAGTCAAGTCTTCTGCACTAGACCTTTATAGTCTAAGGATATATTGATTATTCATGGCAAATACAACCACAAGGTTGCTGAGATATTTGCAAAACTCCGGATCGCAGGTGTTTGCGGTGAGAACGAACGCTATTGTCCTTTCCGGGGAGTAACGCGTTCACCATCACTCCATGCGGGTCCTTCGTTTCGCCTGTCTCTCAGCTAGTTCAATTGATCTGTGCCGTCAGCCGATGTGGGCTTCCCATATCAATCCCGTTGACAGGTGATTGCTGACGGCACAGATCGATAGAACTAGCTGAGAGACAGGCGAAACGAAGGACCCGCATGTGTGGTGGTGAACGCGTTACTCCCGGAAAGGACGATAGGGCGTTCGTTCCCCCACCGCAAACACCTGCGGTCCGGAGTTTTGCAAATATCTCAGCAATCTTGTGGTTCTATTTCGCTTAATAACTTGCCATAAAAGGTATAGAAGGCAGAAAATAAGAAGTAAAATATTGTGAATTCATGGCACAGTTTTATTTTTGACCATCTTTCTTTAGAAACTGTGGAAAAAATGATTTGTGATGTGCTAGGTAATGTAATATTGACCACAGAGGAATGCATTTCCACTATGAAAGCTGACGAAAATGGATAGCAATATGTCAACAACTGTCATCTCCACCGCATGAAGTTTCTTTATTTGAACGGTGCTCCACTTCAGAAGATTGGACTCGATGCGACTATTACCCACATTGCAACCAACGGATGTAAACAATCGAGTAAACTTATTACTGTTGTGAAAAAAGACGAAGTCACGGAAACGTTAACTGGCTAAAACCTTTATAACAACTTTTCTTGTCACTGCTGACTTTCAGAAGAAATAACGCTCCGGTGTCAAGAATTATTCTGTGATAATGACACCGGAGCGTTATTTCTTCTAAAAGTCAGAGTAGAAAGGAAGGAAAAGATGGTGATTCGGGTTCGTATTACTGTGTTGGGCGAAATCAGCACGGTGAAGCGCAATCATGCTGAGGAGCGCTAAAGACTTCATGTTAGTTTTGTAGTCGAAGAAGATTTTTGTTAAGTGAAACGTTTCTAACAGCTTCGTGTTAGCTTGACAGTTGAAGATAATGGAAGAAATCTCTTCAGAGCATCGTTTTTGACTTACTTGTATAGTTGCAGACGTTGCATTACTTCAAATTTTTCAATTTAATGAACAATAATGTGTGAGCATTTCTACCACCAAATTTATTAGCAGTTTCAAAGACCACGAATAGAAGTAGAAATCGCGATACAGTTAATACTGAGACCACACGAAGAACATTAAAAACCACATTCCGAAACCGAGTTCCCTTTAACCTCGGCAGGACCAATCAATATCTATTCGTTCTTTGATCAGCTTACACGAAATTGATAAATGGTGCTCATTCTTGGGCCAACATTGCGACGGTTTCGTCTTCATCAGAGCCGATGATCCGAGTCGATGGTCCACAGTTGTTCGTGTTCTCGAGGTAGACCACCGACTCGGATCACCGGCTCTGATGAAGAAAAACCGTCGAAACGCTAGCCAAAAATAAACGTCATTTGTCAACTTTGTGTAAGCTTATCAAAGAAAGAATACATGTTCACAAAGCGAAATGAAGCCGTAAACTTTCATTGAAGCCGTTGCTTTGTCCAGAAAACACGCGATATTGCTTTGGCGTTTGACGTTTCACGTTGTGCTTAGACGACATATGGAAGTCCAAAACTCTGCAAAATTTGGCTTTGGTAGAAGTTTGAGGAGCTCTTAAGAAACGAATCACTTATGAATATTGGTCGTTTTTGTATTCCGTACATAACACACAGTTTGAAGCGAAGATTTTTCGTAGTTATCAGCATCATCCACGGATTTGCATAGGAGGAAATGCTGTTGATTAGCGGGTTTATGTTCCGCATTGCATGCAACTGTACAACCTGACAGTGGTGATTTTTCAAGTAGAAATTTATTGACTCGCTTTTGTTTTCTATTAGTTCTATTTTTACGCACAACCTTCTTAGAGGAGAATTGCTCCTTATTACAGCTTTTCTCCATCCATAGGTCCCCGTCATTGGGGAAATCACCACGCTGTTGGTCGCGAAGCTATGTGGTGGTGCATTTTTAGGGGATTGGCACAGCAAGAAAGGCGAAACACATATTAGGATACCAAGGATACGCTGAAGGCACTGTGAACATGGAAAAGTTCCATCGAAGGATAACATCTACAATGGTGACTTCAATACCAAGATGACTTCAGGAAGGCTTCGAAAGTGTTTATTGTAGTGATCCTCGGTTTCCAGTGGAATGAAATAAGTGTGAAACTGGATAGGTTTATTGCAATGAACCAGACCATTCAGGGTAACTCACAACTCTCTTGACCCTTTTTTTCAATGTTGTGTGTTTTCCAGTGAAAGCATCATAAAAAGATAAACTGTATTAAAAGTCTAGCGAAGGTTTATGCTAACTAATATCGATGTGCTTCAAGGTTTTGCACGGAATCAAACTATTGTTTGTGCACAAGACTTTTGTTTCCAAAAACGAGGGAAGACCGTGGGATTTAAGGAACGAAAGCTCAAAATCATAAATTAGGTTTTACTCGCATTTCCAAGCAGTTTCTCGAAACGCACCTCTATGGACAACATCGATGATTGGGCATTAACGACAGGCTTCTTCGAGATGTTGAGGTAACCCCGCAAGATGACAGGTTGTATAACGGCTTCATTGAAGTGTTGAGGCAACTGCGCGGGTGAAAGTTGCCATGGACCTCCGTAAAGACGAGTGGTAAGGTGCTAACATGA
This sequence comes from Angiostrongylus vasorum, assembly GCA_018806985.1. Taxonomy (NCBI): domain Eukaryota; kingdom Metazoa; phylum Nematoda; class Chromadorea; order Rhabditida; family Metastrongylidae; genus Angiostrongylus; species Angiostrongylus vasorum. Next base: position 2,040,597 of record JADANN010000461.1, read on the forward strand.
AATCGCACGGGCCGTAGACAACCTCAAAATCTCATGAATAGAACACAGAGTTACTCGTGCAACAGACAGTCACAAATTTACTTCTGAACTTACAACAGTTCATAGAAAAACCATTAATGTCTGATCTCAGATGGATACAGATAGCTCAAACAGTAGATATTGTTGAAGAAATCTGCAACTACTTCCGAGACATTGCCGGATACATGACAAGAATAACTGCTTAGTGGTGCTGAGATGGAACAATTCCACCGGCTCTCACTTCCAAAGCTCCACATAGCAGAACAGTTCCTACATTATGCACACCAAATTCCAAAATGGAAGATTTTTAAGTAAAGCAGAAAAGTGTTATTGCAAGGAGAATTTTGAATAACTTCGGAACCAGTCTCTCAGCCTCAGTGACACTTGTCGTCTATAAACTACTTACTCGAGTCCTCAACTGGATTAACACAACAGTAGGCAGAGATTAGCAGTGAGAAAAAACATGGTTTCGGAAGCAGAATCGACAGGTTAGATCGTATCCACACGATAATGAAACTCACTGAGGTATTGCGAAAATACAAAAAGACTTTTTGCGTCCCGTGTTCCAGATATGTGAATGTGAAGTTTTTTTCTAATATAGCATCTACTTATTGGTAACTTTCGATAGATTTAGCCCACCTCAAACTTTACGAGACGTACAAGATGTGTTATTAATATGCAATGTACTGAGCCTAGTACTTTAACACATACCAGATCATTTCTACTTGGATGCATACCTCTTGAACGGTTCACAGAGGTTTTTAGCACAGTTTTTTTTATATCCAATCGATAGCCTATCAACGCAAAAAGTTATGTTAGGCGTGGGTACCTCATAAAAATTTTTTCTTTTTCGCTTTGTAATCTACAAAAAACTCTCTCAGACAAGATCACCCTGTTGCCAGAGGCTGTTGCTCTTGAAGAGCAAGCAACACAGAGCGCATGCCTAACTAGGCAAAGCCGAAATGCCTCTGCCAAAGTCCTGGAATTCAGCAATGAAGAAGAGCTTTTCATTATTAAAGAGCGATAAATTGTCAACAATACTTCTTGAGAGTGGTTTGGTGCTCACAGAGTTAGTCTTGTTACCATTATATATATATATATATATATATATATATGCATATTTACACATGCACACATTTATTTTTTATTTATTTTATTCTGCTTTGATCCATACTCATGTCTACTGTGCGGATCCCAAAACCTCTCACATTCAATTCGTTTCCTCCCATCCATTGTCCACGAAGATCTTCCAACTTTACGTGTGGCTTACTACCACTGTCCTAACCGCCCCTACATGATATCTATGTACTCTGCATATAATTTGACAGTAACGACTCAGACGTTTTGCCTATTCTTCCCTACAGTCAATGTCGACAAAGACTGTTCAGCGGTCACTCATATGAGAGCAGCTGAAATCTTCATAAATAGTTCTCAATCCTTATCAGAATCAACAATCAATACGTAGAGCTTGCACTTCAAATTAAAGTAGTCCCAATAAATAATATTCGTGTAGAAAATCGTAGCCATGTACATTTTCTATGACACCCTAATAAAGCACTGTAAATAATACTGTTTACCACAACGAAAGCATCTAGTGCTGCCCTTTTCAGGGCGTTTATCGGCTTATTTCCAGTAGCTGTGTTCTGTAAATCTCCCTACGCATCTTCTCTACTCTTTCAAATACCACCTGTCCATTAGCAAATGAGATGAGAAATCCACAGTGTCGAGGCGCTCTCATTTCCAATGGTATCCAAGAATATATCCATCTCGGGCTGTGACTGCCTGTGGTGGTGAAGACCTGGGGCAGACTTTGGTCAGGCTGATCTCGGGATTCCAAGGAACCACAATGGCTTAACCAGTAAATTTCTGAAAAATGGAGACTATGCTGGGGCCTGCACAACAAGTGAGGACGGGCCATTCAAATATCAAGTAAGTAAAGCGACAAATCTACAGTCTCAAAACACACCCAAATCCAATGTTATCCAAGCACGCACGCACTTATTTGCGTTCAACATGCACGTCTGAGTGATCAAGTGAAAGGGAGAGCAGTATGTACCTTGACCATGCATAAAAAAAATTTACTTGAACCATGAAGAAGAAAAAGGTGAACGTACTACTTGCTAGTTCTTCTAAAAGATGTGCACAGTAACCCACCACCAGATCACTTATACCGACAAACAGCGTTCCCACGCTGTAACTTGAACGACCTAGAGTTTTAATGAGCCGTGAGTAAGGATCGCGTCGTAAATTCTGGACACCATAACAAAGCTCCTTTTCTCATTTTTTTAACAATAATGACTATAAAATTCTCTTGGGCTATGCACTGATCTCTCTTTAGCTTCCGGTGCATGATTTACTTCCCTTCCTTGTCTACATGCAGCTGCGGTTATGATGGGTCCTCTCTGAAGTAGGTCCACACTGAAGACTGATGTAGCAACTATTAGTGCAGCGATTCCTTTCTTCACCTAGCCCATCCTACATGAGCTTTATCACTTTATCAGATAGGACTACACTTACGTCGAACCTCCCGTTGTCGGCAGGTCACTAGCAGTATACATTGAAATTCTGTAGACTTATCGAGCATCGTATGAATAACTTGCGCCCGTACTTGCGCTTTCTATGTGCAGTATAGTGCAGGAGAACGACTCTGTTTCTAAACGACATTATCCCAAATACTAGCCGTAATAACCTCCATGTTTTGGACAGTGACGCTAGATTTGTGGGTACACACTAGATCAAATGTGGTCAAAGATACTGAGCTTGTGAGGAATACACACTACTGACTTCACTTTCATTCTCTATTTTTTGATGCACTTTTGTCAGGGTCTACAACAAAAAACACAAGAGACTTCATATTATCCTACACATCCCCAATTTTCTTATTGTCCTTGTCGATGAGAAGTCGCTTGAGACAGAAGTTGAGGCCGGAGTGAGTTGAAATGACTCACGGCCACAATGTGCTTTTTTTGACTACCAAAACCAAACAAAAAACGACAAATGAAAAGAGCATTATGAGCGGAAAAGTCGACGATGTCAAGATAAAAGTGAGTGAAAAGAAGAAAAAAGGGGGACAAAAAAAAACGATGGAGGAAGTATAGGGATGACAATATTCCCATAGGGGGTTCACTTTTATTTTCGAATGTTCTAGGATATTCTTGAAGGGTGGTGAAGCAATGAGTCCTTTCTCACTAAAAATTGGAGAAGATGCCACCAGTTCATTTTAGTTGTTAACATATGGACGTGATACAACCGCTGATGTCAACTTCCAATTCATACGTACCCCGAAGACAGTAACATTTTTTCAACAACCATGTCTCATTCTATTATGAACTCGAACAACTGGAAAAAAAATCTGTCGCATTTCAAAGGTCTTCGCCAACAATGTACAAATTGTGTTACTTTGCGACACCAAAAACCTCTTCTACTTTGATTCAATTAAAGTCAAAGTAAAAGTTAAAGTTCAGAAAAAATCACTCTTTCTTAAAGCGGTAAAAAAGACTCTTTCACAGTGACATGCTCCTATCATCACCCTTCCTTCTACGCATTCTATAACTCTGACTGACCTTCCATTCTGCCTAGATAGTGAGCAGATTTATGACAAGAAGAATCGTGAAGTCGAAACCATACAATTACTATGTATTACGTATAATTCCCACGGATCTCGCAAGGAACCTCGACCCGGTTAGACGCGAGGGCACGTGGCTCGTCCCCATACGGCGGATAGGGGGTTAATCGCGGACCAAAAGCGACCTTTGCTTCCCTGAGAGGCAGATGGATCCAGGGGATGGCCTTCCTGTTTTTGCAGCGCCGATTTGACACATACTTTCTGTACTTACGAGGCCAATTTATGCACGCGTGTGTGGGTGCGTTCAAGTTTGTGCGGATTGTATTCTACGAGTCAATTCGGCCAAAAGCGGGCAATCAAGTAAGAAGGAACTAGAGAGAAGGCGGTTAGGAGTGGTACAAAATATATAAGCTCCCTCGTTCACTTTGGGAGAGACTGGTTTACCCGTGAGTACGCGCGGCCCCCCACGTTCAGAGCTCAGCGAGTTATAAGTGGGTATCAAAAAGCTAAACACAGTAAAAGAAATGGGCCTCATCCCCCTGACTCCGAAAGAGCCCCCCAATTCGGCAGCATTGGGTAGGACGAGTACGGAGATGATACTAAAATCTCAGGGTCATTTTAAGCTGCCCAAATCGCAAAGAACTAAGGTAACGATCTGTACCTACAATGCACGCACACTTGCATCCGAGTCTTGGACAGAAGACTTAATCATGCAAGTAGGAAGGTCAAGGTACAACGTCATCGGCCTGGCCGAGACGAGACGACGCCACCCATTCAACGCCGTCTATGACACCGGAGAAGAACTGTTCCTCGGAACATGCGACATTAGAAGAGTCGGTGGTGTCGGCGTTCTCGTTAACACGAGTTTGTCCATGAACATCGTTTCATTCGAACAGCTTACAACCCGGATCGGACGTTTACGATTAAAAAGATGTAGATCAATACCGACTCTAACAATGTTCGTTGTTTACGCGCCGACATCAAATTATGACAAAGAGGAAGTCGAAGCGTTCTATATGGACTTGGAGAAGTTCTACAGAGAAGACCATACATTCTTCAAAGGTCATCATTGGAGATTTCAATGCCAAGACTGGAGCAAGAAGAACGTCTGAAGAACGTCACATTGGGACCCACGGATTAGAATGGAACGAACAGGGTGAGCGGCTGTCTGAGTTTATCATGGCGACCAAGACCATTCATGGTAACTCGCAATTCCAGAAGCGCCACCCTCAACGCTGGACGTGGGAGTCTTCCAATGGAGAGTGCCATAATGAAATAGACCACAGCATAGTAAAAAGAAGGTTTTGCCTAACCGATGTCGCTGTTGCTCCAAAAATTCTACACGGGATCAGACCACCGCCTCCTTCGTACAAGACTCTATTTCTCGCAAGAAGAAAAAAAAGCCGCAAAATTCAAAAAACCGAAGTTCCACAACCACCGTAAACTGGGACTTATTCAATTCATTAGTCCCTAGTTGGGAAGACGCCGTTATCGATAACATCGACGAAGAATACGATCGGCTCATTCAACATCTTTACGTTAGCGCTATGAAAGCTGAGAGTAGGAAAGTCACCAAGAGACGTCTGCCTCCAGAAGCACTCGAGCTGATACGCCAGCGTGGAGTAGCACGAGCTGCGGGCAACCGCGAACTAGCGTCCGAACTTGCAAAACAATGCAGAAAGGCGATGAAAGAAGATCTTAAAGAGAGAAGAGTGGCAGTAATGGTCGAAGCTGCAGAGGCTGGGAAAAGCACTTGCAAACCCCACCGAAGCTTTGCCAATTACAGAACCAAGATGATTTCACTCCGACGCCCAGATGGAACAGTTACAGCGTCCAGAAAGTGAATGGAGAAAATCATTCACGAATACCACTCAGATCTCTTCGATAGCCACGCCCACCTTCCCTCACATGGAATAAAGGAGGATGGATATGTTGTACCATCGGTTCTCCCTTCCGAAATCCGACATGCCACTTCGTCGGCGAAACATGGAACAGCACCAGGTTCGGACAAGATAAGATCAGAACACTTGAAGAATCTTCCGCCAGTCCTCGTAAACACACTGGCTCGGCTCTTCCCACTTTACCAGTCTCAATGCAAGGTCTCTACTCAGTGGAAGACCAGCAAGACCATGTTATTGTTCAAGAATGGTGACCTACGCGATATCGGCAACTATTGCCCAATCTGCTTGTTGTCTGTCGTCTACATACGTTTCTCTTGAGTCATCCCTAAACATGATTGACAGAACACTGCACGAAGGACAGCCATGTGAGCAAGCAGGGTTTCAAAAAAGATTTAGTACGATGGACCACATCTACACGATAACAAGACTCATTGAAGTATCGCGAGAGTACAAAAAGACTGCTCTGTCCCTCTTTCATCGATTTTCAGAAGACCTTTGGTTCAATTGAGATAGAAGCAGTAATGGAAGCTCTTGATGGTCAAGGAGTCCCCTACTAAGTACATAAAGATTTTTCGTGAGCTGTACAAAAAATTTCACAACCAAGATATCACCATTCCACAACGACATTAACATTGACGTCAAAAGAGGAGTTAGGAAAGGCGGTACCATCTCGCCAAAATTATTTACCGCCACCCTCCATAACGCCATGCGAACATTGGAACGGGATAATATGGAAGTGAAAGTCGATTGTCAACAGTTATACCATCTTCGTTTTGCTTATAACATCGTCCTTATAACACCAAACATTAGCCAAGCGGAACGTATGCATGCTGACTTTGATAAAGCTTGTGGAAAGATTGGTTCTCGACAAAATCTCACAAAAACGATGTTCATGAGGAACGGATTGGTTTCGTACGCCCCATTCACGCTCAACGGAACGATCTCCTATTTCCGAATGTTCCAGTTATGTCTATCTAGGTCGGGAAATCAATATGTTGAACGACTTAGCTCCAGAGCCGAGCAGAAAGAAACGAGCGGCTTGGGGAACTTTCAAGAGCATCGAGGGTGTAGTGAAGAGCACAAAGAACACCCGACTCTATGCCCAGCTTTTCGACTCAACGACACTTCCTGCCCTAACGTATGCGTCAGAAACTTGGTCGCTGCGTAAGCAGGATGAAAGATCACTTAGCGTTACTGAACGCGCAGAAGAAAGGTCGATGCTAGGAGCATCCTGTTTCACACATGTGAGGGAAGGGATCCAAAGCTCCGACCTGCGCCAACGATCAAAATTCAAAGATGCCGTTCTGTACGCCAAACAGTCGAAGATAAGGTGGGACGGACACGCAATGCGTATGAATGACAACCGATGGACAAGAGCCGTTAGTGACTGGATTCCTCGGGATGTTAAACACACTGCAGGAAGACCACCGACTCGATGCTCAGAGTTGTTCTCGAAGAGGTGAGCAGAACCCTCTGGGCTACTCTTGCACGCGACAGGGAAAAATGGAAGATTTACTGGCGCCCGATCGAGTCACTCGACGATCAACAGGACTATAGGGGACAGGTGATACAGGTCGATTGACTCCGCTATGCATGCCGTCCTCGAACTGCGACATGAAAGAACAAAAAAACGTGCATGGGTTCACGATCCAGCAGTTGAAGACACTCTTTAAAGAATGCCTAACTAAGAAAAGTGCCTAAACTGCTCAAACTCCGGATAATCCAGAAAATATTAGGCACAAATGGAAGGATTGGCCGTGGAACAGCAACTGGTGCCAAACCTTGCCATTGCATTTATATCTAAACTGAAAGCACCAGCAACCTTACTGTAGATAGATAGATGATTGCTATGTCATTTGTTCACCAAAACAGGAAATAGACAAATGTTTCGAGTTGTTGAATAAACAGTGAGAGCACTTCAAATTTACTCGAGAAAACCGAAAGAAAAGTGGTTTCCATTTCTGAATGTTCAAATTAACCTATTCGGAAACGTCTAGATTACGAAATGGTACCGAGAGCACGATTGTAAAAACAAACTGGTTCATTACCTATTCTCGCATGCCACGCATACAAAAAACTTTTGTGATAGGCACATATGAACGGTGACAGAAGCCATGTGAAACGATTGAATAGCTCAAGTAACCAGGGAAACAGGTAGCAAGTCACGAAATTATAGTTTAAGTCGGAATAGTCATAACCAAGCAAGCTGAAAATGATACGAAAAGAAGTGAAAAAAAGGGAAAGGAAGAAGAGAAAAAAATGAGTTTGCAATTTCCTAACAATTCTTACACATCATTTTAAAACAGTACGAAAAATTTCTCTGATACGGCGGGTGAGCAGCACTAGATTTTCGCAAGGTCAATGGTGGAAGTGGTCATGAAGTGCACATGACGGATAAGGATTGCTAAGGTGGAGGCGCAATGTTACCAAAGACACTTCACCAATGGATGATAACTGTGGTCCTTCAAAATCTAGGTGGTCCAGGCGATGTGTAACGTACAATATGTGACTAATAACATAAGAGACCCCTAATTTATGTGAGAAGGAAGAGATTATTCTTTATTAGGAAAAAGCGAAAAGGATAAAGGATAAGGCGTGGGCGTTGATTAAGGCTTAGCACCATTCATTCCACTTCGTCAAGAATCGTTAGAGGTGAATGAATTCATTTCTGGAATACACAATAACTTACAGTGGCCTACTGATACATCAAATGAGTACTGATATCATTCCAGACAAGTCCAGTACCAATTTGCCAACTCCAGAAGGATGGAGGGCTTGGTGAGCCCGGAGCGAAGGATCGAAACAACGACCAAGTGTGTATTATAGGGCTCCTCTAACTACTGCCGTAGAGCATGAAATGGAAGCCATTATCTCAATATTTCATCAGATTTTGAACCTACCCTTTTGACAGCAGTTTTGGTTACACATTGTACAGGAATGTTGGTAACACTGGTTGCATCCAATATTAACTCGTTTGCTATCTATGTGATGCTTATAAAGAGGATGAAACTCTCGGCATTGATCAACCGCTAGTGGCTGCGCACGCATTCGACTACATTAAGCATCGCTGGAGGTGATTGAATGCATATCTGGCCTATATAAAAACTCGCGGTGGCCTACCGATGTATGGAGCAAGTGCTGCTAACCTCCTAGACAAGTCTGGTACAATATTAGCGACTACGCAGGGATGGAAGGCTCGGTGAGCATCGGACGTAAAGATCGATTCTATGTGTATTGCAGGGCGCCTTCGACAACTGCACTGCACGCGCGTCCTGTGATGCTTAAATCTTTCATAAATACGTCCCCACCACTTGGAAACTTTATTAGTAAAAAGCACTTGAGCTGCCTTGACAAAACTGCAGAAACAGCTCCTCTTTGGATGTTGGTCTGGATAAGTTGAGCTTCAGGTGTTTTGACAACTAAGCACAACGCTGTTGAAATCGTAATAATGTCTGTCTCCACTTGAGCTCTACCATCCCTGTTTGTTACATTACAAAATATTTTCGTTCTGTTGCATTTGTGGGTGGTGTGCTGATAAGTATCTTGTTCTTCTCACTTGAACAATTTTCTGGATAACAAGAGACCCTTGGAAGCCACATCGGTATGCAAGATGCCTTTCGTAGTCAAGCAAAACATCAATGAGTTCCCACGCCACAAATTAAGCTACACTTCTACCTTAGGAGAGATCTTCACCGACATGTCTCTTTTTTTACCCAGCCGTTTCCCGAAAAGTTCTTTCTTGCTTTTAATCTATAACGTATTGCGAGAACGTTTGTATCCTTCCAGCGAAGTACAAAATTTTGAATACCTCGAATACTTCGTTGACAAGTTCGAGAAACTCATTGGTTTCGTAAGGCTTGGACTGCCTATTATTTTTTTTCCATTCCCAACGGTGCGGTCAATGTAAGGCATGGCTGGCTCATGAAAATTTCTCTGTGCTATACAACCTAGTAGGAAAAGTCGAATCACTCAAAAACGATCGTTGTCCAAAATCCAGCGGTAGTCAGTGGTGCACTTTTGTCATCGCTCTCCATTGACCTTGTCGTCTTTAACTTTGTCTTCATCTTCAGACCCATTTAACTTCGCCTATTTGAATGCAATTACTTGGATCGCGCGTGCTGATCATCTTTGAGAACCGGAGGAGCTCTGCGAAAACCATTTTGTTCTCACTTAATAGGAGCTATTTTTTCTCTACGTCGTTGCTACTAAGCTGGTGCTCTTAGCGGATTTCCTCGATCTAATTGTTGATCTCCACCATATGGTGTTCCACTTTCATGTCAGTTGGTCAGCCTTTCATAGAAGGTGTGCTTTTCCATCTTCCATTTTACATTGAGCTGACCAAATTGAGTCATTGTTTATAAATATATGTGCGCAAAGATTCAATTATCCACATCAGAAATGCAAGCTTAGGAACACTTATAATAGCATTCACAAGTAGCAGTAAGCGAGCACAACGTTGTCGTTGCATCGTACCTCGAACGAAAGGTGAAACCAATGCTCAGCCGTCTTTTTTCGAATCCAAGTCGTGGGATCACGTAATTTCTTCATCGTTAAACATGTCGCGACAAATGGGCATTATAGTTAGGCTTCACGACTCCCTTTGTGGCACTGTAGATCTCCAAGGATGATACCTATATACCAGAACGCTCGACTAGCCGTATTTACAATCTATGCAAAATATTGGCGAAATAGCTGCATTTCAGAAATTCCACTGTTATCACGTTTCTAGAAAACCTGTGGTTTTCCTAAGCGCTGTAGTTAAACTGGACAGCTTAACCTTCTAACGCAGATTCTAGGACTAAGCGCCTCAAAAGAATCAAACGGATACTAATTTCGCTACAAGAACAACATGTACATGCTGTTTGAGCAACTTTGGTAGCTTGTAAAAACATCGAGGATGTGCTAGAAAGGACTTATAAACATCCCCACTTTATCGGCTCTGCGATTCTACCTGCCTTGACGCATGGGTCGGAAACCTATTCGCTAGGTAAGCAAGATTGATTATCGCTTCGCGATATCAGGAACACAATCAAAAGCCCACGCGAGGAGTATTCTGATTCTGCAAATGAGAAAGGAATCTGAAGATCTGACTTATCTGATGAACGAGCTGCAGCTGTTGGCGTTGATCAATCGCTGTGGGATCCACCATGCATTCGACTTCATCAAGGATCTATTTATTTACATGGTCTTATAAACTGATCTTCTTTAATTATACAGAGATATTTGCAAAACTCCGCACCGCATGTGTCTGCGGTGGGAAACGAACGCGGTATTGTCCTTTCCGGGAGTAACGCGTTCACCACCACACCATGCGGGTCCTTCGTTCAATCATCATCAATCAAATCAATCCCGGTGACGGGTGATTGCTGATGGCAGAGATCGATAGAACTAGCTGAAAGAGAGGCGAAACGAAGGACCAGCATGGTGTGGTGCTGAACGCGTTACTCCCCGGAAAGGACAATAGCGCGTTCGTTCCCCACCGCAGACACCTGCAGTCCAGAGTTTGCAAATATCTCAGCATAATTGAAGTTATATATCGCAATATACCCTCTCATTAGAAGAATAGGCAGTAAATAAAACGGTTGAGATTGATCTTATTTAGCGGTTGCGAGGTTGGTATAGGTCTTCGTTGTCGTTGTCGTTGTTGTTGCTGTTTCGGCGATTTCGCCTTCCTCAGAGACGTGATCTTACGAGTCGGCCATCAACCAACAACACCAACAACAACGACAACGACAACGAAGACCTGTACCAACCTTGCATCAGCTAAAGAAGATCAGTTTATAAGAAAGATCATATAAATAGATATATCAACTATCTATGCCGAGGTTTATAGGAAGTCGGTCTTTGAGTTCATCAAGCATCGTTTGGAGGTGACTGAATGCATATCTGGCCTTTACTCGCGATGGCCTGCTGATATATCGAGCCAGTGCTGCTATCTTACCAGGCAAGTCTGGTAATAATGTGTCGATCCCAGAGGGATAGAGGGCTTGGTGGCCCTATGGGCGCGGGGGACCGATTGCACGTGTGTTGCAGGGCGCCTCCGACCACTGCGCCACACGCGCCAATATCTATATAGGATCTATGGTCAAAGTGATTCACGAAGATCGGAGAAGGAAGTCATGAGACCCACCAAATTCTTCTAACAATCAGAGTCACCGTTCTAGCCTTCCATGGAGAAGCGGTACACTAGTTTGTGTAAAAGTTAGTGTGAATTTGATTGAAAAGTAACAGGCAATGTCCATTGTTTTGTGCAGAACATTGTCTAGCGCACCTTTTTTTTGTGCGAAGAGTAAGAGGATAGGTAATCAAATAATACTTTTTTTTATTGGTTGGCCTTCGGTACCATCATGTGATGTGACCGTTTTCGGATTGATTGAGGTGAACTTTCGAAATTTCTAACCACTCTTTCTTCACTTTATCACAAGTGAAATCTATATAGTCTGACTTTTGGTGCACCAATTCAAAACATTCCTTCCAACGGTCTACCGCCTCATCGTGGCTGGGAAGTGTTCCTGGGTATCGGGGTGCGATTTACAGCGTGGGATTCATGCCTTCAGCAGGTTCTCCTAAAGTGGGAAGCAGTCTGGCGTTTCCATCAGGAAGCCCAGCTAAAAAGTAAACCAATACTGGGATCCACCATCATCCTGGTATCATATTGGTCCATGGTGACAAATCTCCTCCTGATCCACAAGGACTGCGACTGCCTGTGATAATCACGACCTGGGGCAGACTTTGGCCTGGGCAACTCAGATAGTCAAACTCGTCCGAGATGGATAATTCTTTCCTCAGAGCTCCTAAATCGCCTGACTAGTTCTGTAGTGGCACCGCACACTAGTAATGTACGGTAACCGCCGTGATGGTTATCATCTTGTATCGTCAAGAAACTGAAAACTAAAACTTTTTCTGCGAGGAGCTTTCACACAAATGTGGCTAACGCACTTGTTTTCCAAGCGTTCGTCAGTAGAGCTTTTTAATTTGACCACTTTTGCTGCAATCTTTGTGGAAATCACATTAAGTGATTTTATAGCTCCACGTCGATCTGAAAAAAAAGAACTTTAATTTTACACAGACAATGGACTGGTGTTGTCATTGTCGTTTTTAACATAAATTTCATTTCATATATATACATATATATATATATATATATATATATATATATATATATGTATACAAAGACGCGTGTAGCAGAGTGGTTAAGGATGCCATCCAATACATTTGGGATCGATTCCACCCCAAGGCTCACCAAGTCTTCCATCCCTCCATGGTCGGTAAATTGGTACCAGCTTTGTCTAGAAAAATAGCAGCACTGATTCCATATTCGTAAGATTCCGCGAGTCAATTCAAGGGCCTAACATGCATTCACTCACCTCTAACGAAACTTAATGGAGTCGAATGCAAATATACGTATATATATATATATATATATATATTTTCTTTTTGCATATATATATATATACATATATATATTTACTTAGATACTTTAACTGCCCGTCCTCACCACTCACCGGTTGTGCGGGCCCAGGCAATAATCTCCATTTTTTGCGAGTCTTGCTAGTCTAGCTATCGCATTTCCCTGGAGTTTTCCTGGAGCAAGCCTAGCCATGTCTGCCCTAGGTTGTTATCACCACAGGCAGTCGCAGCCCTTGTAGGTCAGAAGGATATTTGCCGCAACGCGACCAGTTTCATACGAGGATGGTGATCGACCTTAATATTGGTTTATTCTTCGCTAGGGTTCCTGGTGCAAAAGTAAAGTCGGACTCTTTTCCAGCTTGGAAAGCCCTGCTGGGGAGATGAATAGCCCCGCTCTGCATCGCATCCCGACACCCAGAAAACCTTCCAGCCACAATGAGGCGGCAAAGCCGTTAAGAGGTATTCAAAAACAGAAGAACGACGGTTTCCCTCGAAAGTGACAATGTTCACCCTCTGTTTCTTGAGTGAGAAAGGGCTGGTTCTGAAATGCGATATATTATAAAAAACAAAATGACAAGTTAATGTGGCTCGACCTAGTCGAGTGGTGGTTAATTGGATTATAGGCAAGGCTTCTATTATTCAGCTCGCAACAACAGTTTATAATGCAGGTGTTTTTAAAAACCGCTAATTGAAGAACTAAAAATAAAAAAACTAGAAAGGTAAGCATTAGAAATTCTAGCAGTCTTTGTTGAAATGCTACAAAGAAATTTGTCAAAGTAAACTGCGCATGTCAAGAGTCAGAAGAAGTCAAAATCCCATTGAGACTTCAGTTCCTCAGAATTGACCGCCTATACTCACACATAGTACGGTTTTTGCACTCCCGCCGTTTGGTTCGCTGTCTAACAACCGTCATTTTTAAAGTGGTTGAGTTCGTTCCTAGCTTCGGCTGCAGCATGGTGATCCATCTCTTTCCTCTATATCTATATCAAGCTGGATGCTTGGCTAGCGTTACTTTCTGGGACCTTGTGACACGTTTTCAATTTCCCATCAAGGGCAGACAACCTCCTACTGTGAATCGAAGAAAGGCTGCATGTAATGGAATATTTTTCCAAAGCAGGATGGCAATATCAAAAAGGAAGTCTTTGTTTAATGATAATTTTACGTCGAACGGTGCGAGAGCGGTTAGAAATGCCGTACAATAACACACGAAAGATCGCGTGTTCGACCTCGTACCTGGCGAATTAACCTTCCCCATCTCCCGGGAACCATGTAAGACTTGTCTGGAAGGATAAGTAAGAACACTGCCTTGACCCACAGCTCTCTGGTTGTTCCAATTCCATTTAAATAGTATTCAACGATTTTCATGAGGAAGGCCAAATCCTCAAGGAAAAGCAAATGCACATGCAAAACCGAAAACCATTTTGGATGAAGTATGAAAGAAAAAAGAAACAAAAAAACTACTTGGATCGGCACCATGTGATGCATGGTAGTAAAGATCAAAGGTGACTGGGTTATGTGTGAATATTTTTCACCATTGTAAATGAAAGGCATTACTTCGGTGCATCTGTGCGTCCGATTATTGACGGATTTCATTTCACCTCCTTAGTTAATTATAATCTAGCCATTTCTTAATCATCTCATGGTGTGGAGTTATTGGCTAACTCTCACGTAAAGCAAAAGTTGCCCTTTCGTCAGGCTCTCCTTCAATAACAAGTTGAGCATATGAATACATTTGAATAAAATAATAACTGCATTTATTCTCACTTCGCTTCACAATCGCTGTTAACGACATCGGTCATGAAGCAATGAAATACAGTCATCTCTCGAAATTGACAGGAAATAGCCTTCAACTAACTGTTGACTTCAAACAGTGTCAAAGTTATCAGGGTTACTTTGTTTCGCTTTTTTAACTGATGAATTCACATATATCTGCTATGTATTGCCCTTCACGAACAACTGGCACTATTTTTTCTCACTATCTGGTCCTTATTGTTTATCCCATTCGCTTTTCAATTCAATGGATTTGTTAAGCTATTCGCTAACATGAGAACTAACAATCATTCCTTCTTTTATCGCTTGTACCATCTACAGCTTAACTCTTCCTTGAACTCGAGTGAGTGCCAGGATCTTTCCATTCGCACCAGTGAAATTCCTAAGCCCGATTAGAAAAAACCGGCGGAATATACAGTTAAGTAGATTTCATTCACAGTAATTTCTAGTATCTTTTTAGGCACAACTGGTCCAAATGTGTGATGTATCACTGTAACGAACCATGTGCGTTATTTCACACCTTCCTTATTTTTATTGGTTTCGTATTGCTAAAGGCGCATGTGGCGCAGTGGTCGGAGAGCGCCCTCCAACACGCACGTGGAATCGATCGCTGCGTCCATGGCCCACCAAGCCTTATATCCCTTCGGCGTCGGTACATCGTCTTTTTTTTAATTGCAAATAATTATTTTTGCACGAAGATAGTGGTGTTCTGCAGTGAGTTTTTTAATTAACTAAATTACTCTAGTTAAATTGTTCCGTCTTCACTGTAATTACTGAGAAAAATCAATTGTAACAATGAAAGAACTTCTTTGCAAAGGGGGCTAGCTGAAACAAATCACGCGGCCCACCGAGCCTTTAGTCCCTTGGGGTCGCCAAATTGGTACAAGACTTGTCTGGGAGGCTAGCACCACTGGCTCGATACATCGGTAAGCCACTGCGAGTCATTGTAAAGGCCAGATATGCATTCGATCACCTCCATACGATGCTTAATGAATTCGAATGCATGGCATATCCCTCAGGGGATTGATCAACGCCAACAGCTTTTATCCTTTAACCTTTTTTATAGTATTGCTAAACGTGTATATAGGTTTGTACGTAAATTGCACAGATGGACGAGTTTCGTTGAGAAGCAACGGATAAAACGTATTCATAGAGCGTTAACCCATTAGAAACTCATGTGTGTATAATGTGTATTAGTGCTAATCACTAAAAGAAATAGGAAAAAACGCCTTCATGGTTAAAAGACTCCAAGTTTCTTCCTTCCATGTTATTTCACTTAATAACAGCTTACGTAGTCCTTTTTTAAGTCATTCTAAGGATTTCTAACACCGTATTATTGTTGTTCTACCGTATTCAGATTTCACAAGCGACGTCAGATTGAGTGCATGCAATGCAAACACAAGAAAGATTACATACGTCTGTCCTAATTCACAAATAAGTAGATCACAAAAATATGCTATTCTCCTTACAACACTGTGCTTGAATTCGGTCGTAACTTTGGCTTTCTTCCTTTTTGAAAATAATTCAAATGGGTTATTATTTGGTACATTATTGCGGTGTTCCAATACAGCTTAGGCAGTAGCACTCGACGTGTCCGTTTTGAGAAATCACCTGCATATTCCGTATCCGGCTAAGTAGCTTCTAAAAATACTAAGGCCATGTCTTGCTAATTTCGAGCAATCAACTCTGATAGCTTTAGTTTCGTTTTAACACTGATATTCTGCCTTCGTTCGAATCCAGTTTTAAACTCAGATTATCGGCTTCCTCCACGTCAGAGTCGTCTATAAAAAAAATTATCCATAAGGACAATTAGATTTTGCAGATTTTCCTAGGACTGATAAAGGAGAAAGAAAACTTTTTAGGGACCATAAGAAATCAATAATGGAAAAAATCGGATGGAAAAATTCAGAAGAGAAATCGTCGTTAAACATAAAGAGAGTTGTGACGTCCACACTTGAAGTCGACGCGCTCAATGATTACTTTACATTGATTTAATAACGATAACATAAGCATAACGGATTAATGGGCTTAGGGCTAATGATGGTCTAGACATTTCCAACTGGATTTCTACTTTCGAATAAACTAATACGAGGAACCCACTTAATCTTGAAAGTCTTGAAAGAGGGGGTGATATGGTAGGCTTAGGTAGAAAATTGCCCTGCTATCCACTTGGGATTGATGAAGACTTGAAAAAGTCATATCATGGCTATTTAGGAAGCTCGTAGAAAAGTTCACTGAAAATCACAAAACCCGTAGTGACGAAAGATTTAGGCATTTACATAATAAGACATTTCTGTCAACAAACGAAACTACCTTGGTCTAATCACGTCGGATGACTCATCTGTTCAGTAGCAAATCATGTATTAAATCACCATGTTAGCTTAAATGTACTGAAAAAAACCCATTCACCTCATGGTATAGGCGGACTTTCACAAATACTTTTTTTGGATGGCTTGCCATCATAATTCGTGCTCTCTCCACTTCTTTCTTCATTTTGTCATCCTAGTACCGTCACCCACGCAGGTATCAGCTACGTAGGCGATTTCTTCCGAGGATTGACGAGTTCACGTTTTCTTTCATTAATTGTATAATGAATGCTGGTCTAGACTGGCTTTAACTGAAAACCTGGGCTAGCCATGCCAAGGTGCTCCCAGGTCTTCACACCGAGAAGTCGCAGGCATCGATGGGAGGTTTGTTCCTTCGCTTGCAAAAGATATTCTTCAATGACCGCAGCGATTTCTGTGTGTATGTGACTGAAATAACAAGTGATGGTACTGATTATTCGACGAAGTGACAAAAAGTTTCATATGTAATCATTTTAAACGTCAGGAATGGTTTCACAAAGTTTGATTTGCTGTAAGATTAGTAAAACGTGTCGCATTATTTTTCTCTGACCCTTACTTCCACATCTTTCAATGGTTTCTGTAGCAGAAAACTGAGCCTAGAGCATTACTCGTGAGCTCAGAGGTTTAAGTAGAATAAAAGGGCTGACCCCTCATATGCGTTATACATTTTTCTTCGGATAATTTAGACTTTTTAGCCTACGTTATATAACCTTTATTCGGTTTCGACGTCTTCGTCATTTTTCGGAGGCGTTGATCCGAGTCCATGTCCACATTCGGTCATCACCGGGTTGTGGGGTCGTAGTAGGCGTATTGAGCTGAATCATAGCTGGAACACTCCTTGTAAATAAATAACCTCAAACACCGCAACCCTATAAATCAGACCCTAAACCTAAATATAATTTATCGGAAATGTCTCGAGTTTTTGAGCTGTGATGTTTTAGACTCCTCTTTGTTACTAGACAATCCGGAAATATACTAAATTCCCTTTTTTAGATACCTTTAACAAAAAGTTCTGAGTTATGAAGGAAATCTATTCCACGCAGTTTACAATAAGTAGTTTCTACTACACTCTACGGTCGGTGGTGAGCATACTTTTACACAATATTTAGTATTACAGGCAGCAGCTGCAACATAGTAGTTTGAGAGGTTCTGCACCAGCGGTCTTTAGCAATCTATCTCTACGGTGCTGCAAATGGAATCGAATGTATCCCTGAAGAACTAACATACCGAACGTTTCATCCTTAATTCTCTGCTCAGCATTTCTAAATATAATTTCCAATGTCACTCATCATCAAAACTCCATAAAGGGTAAAAATAAAGGATGTAGCTCACGGAGTTGACCAATCCTTGAGAGATGCGCCATCCATTCGACTTCATTCAGCATCGTTTGAGGTGACTGAGTGCATAACTGGCCTTTACAGGTCTAGTGCTGCTATACTCCCAAACAAGTCTAGTACCAACTTGCCCACTCCCGGAGGGATGGAGGGCGTCGATTGATTCCATGTGTACTGCTGGGACGCCTCCGACCACTGCGCTATTCGTGCCCACAACTTAGTTAGGTTGAAAAACTTTAAAGAAAAATTGCGCACATGAATGAGAAATCTAACAGGCTTTTTTTCCTCTATATTCTATGTTTTCATGGATTTCACTTGTCTAGGAAGATTCTCTAGCCAATTGGTGCGGGGGAAGCGTGACGTATTATCAAGAGAAGAGTGCGTGATTAGACGAGGGCGTGAGCCAAAATCGGATAGAATCGGTTGGTAGATAACCCATCTCTGTTGCGCCGTATTGACCAGAAACCCTATAATGAAGTTCTTTAACAGTCGTCCGGATCGGCTCCGTCAGAAGGGAACAAGTGATTTTAAAAATTCGTGAAGCGTCCTTCGTAAGTCATATGCTAATAATTGCACCAAGCAATTGGATCAGTTAAACATTATAGACGTGATCGAATGACCTGGCCTATGCGATACCCCGTGGGAGATCAACCAATCTATCAAATCAGCGTTTCTGCCTTCGCAGAAAAAGTTTGATGTTAATTTACCATCCATAGTGGGAAACAGGCATGGTTCGCCTTTGGTGCGGGTTCGAACAAAAGACCAAACACATCGCAAGGACACCTATAGCCATTGCAAAACACAGTCCCAAATCTACTGAACAGCCTCTGCATCCATAATGCACCCAGAAAGTAGGTACTGCAGAGCTTCCTGTGATTACCAATCCCCTAATAAAAATCGTTTTAAAATTCTCGTCCAGAAAACATGATAGTATTTGTGACTCTATTACGCATGCATTCCCCATTTTAGCAGCTATACTTGCCTTCATGGGAAAGTTCTGTTTTCAGAGTGCTTGCTAGGTTTGACAGATATTCGAGATCGAACCCAGAGATCTTGCACATAATGTTATGTGCATCCGACCACTGCTCTACGCGAGTCCACAAATAGTGATACGAGTAACCTTTTTCTGTTTATCTAATACATTATTAATTTTTTTTTGCGATGGTGAAAACTTCATAAGATAATCGTTTTTTTTCTACAGACTCAGCACACTTCACCCGCTTTTTTCTTCTCTGAGAAGTCAGAAAACTTTTATTTTTGCTGAGAAAAATTTTTGAGAATGGAACCTCTTGATGTCGCCTTTCTGGTTTTCATGCTTCTTTCTGAGTTCGCAGTTTTTTTTCGATAGCAAGAGAGCTTTCGAGTGTGCTGACTTAACAGGCTTACAGAGGTGATTTACCTACTTGATACTTGATACTTGAACGTCCAGTCCTCACTGGTTGTGCGGACCACAGCATAATCTCCATTTTTCGCAGATTTGCTGGTTAACCCATTGTGGTTCTCTGGGATCCCATGCTGAGCCTGGTCAAAAACTGCCCCTGGTCTTCACCACCACATGCATTCACCGCCCTTGTGGATCAGAGGGAGATTTGCCACCATGCGACTTTGATACCAGGACGGTGGTGGATCCTGGTATTGATTTACTCTGATTTTCTCTTAGCTTGGCTTCCTGATGGAAACGCAAGACTACTTCTCAGCTTGGGAGACCCTGCCAGGGGGGATAAATTCCTCCGTTGTACATCGCAGTCTAACACCTAGGAACAGCTCCCAGGCACGATGAGGTGGTAAACCGTTGGGAGGAGAGGAGAGGAGACTTTGCCCTAATATTATGGGAATGTGGACAAATTTTTCTAAAGTGTCGTTTCTTTTTTCGATCTCTTCAAAATTAACGATATCACAACATCTAAAATTTTTTTTACGCCAAATTTTTCCACTCCATTCCATCGCGAGGGTTTTCAATCACAAATATCAATTATTAAAAAATTAAAGGCATTGTTACGTTTTGGGTAGATAAAGTTTTGCCTATTCAATGGCTTTCTAGAAACACTAGAAATAGAATTCTCCACGAAAAAAAGAGAGAAAATATTGGTGGACTCCAGAAAATTAGAAACTGGTCACTGTAAGACCAGGAAACTTCTTCGAGCGCAAAGATTTGTGAATTCCAAAAGAATTTATTTCGAATAGTCGAGTTTACCACTAGTTGATATAAGGATGTTATGACAAACTATGAGTGTCAACTAATTATGAATCATTTATGACTCATTAAGAGCTTTGAGGTGTGAGCCACACATTCAACTTCACTCGTGTTATCGACGAGATGACCGAATAATTACCTACTTAGCCTGTAAGATGATTTTAAGTAGCTCACTGCTGTACTAAGCTCATAATTTTAGGCTTCTAAAGACGTCTGGTATTTCCCCACCGAAGAGGTGCTGATGAAGTTGGATTATCCTTGGTGCAAGACCGAACTAATGAGCAACTGCCAATTGTGGAGCATTTCTAACCACTGCACTACATGCCTTCCATATCGCTCATAATGTTCATAATATGTTAAGCTTATTGTTTAGCAATCATGGAACGTGGAAGAAACCATTTAGCTAATATTCACCATTTGAGCACCGACGATTCGACATTTTTATTTGTTCTGAAATTTGTTAATGACGGGATGAATACGTAATTTCCTCTCATTAAAAGTCGCTTTTCAGATTGCGTAATGGCTTCATTATTCTTTCGACTAAAAAAGAACCATCGAGGAAAGTCATCCAAACAGTTTTTGAAAAAAGTTATTACGTTAGTACTTCTTTGCGTTATTCGAAATCTATTAGAAAACAACGTTTAAATAGGCGACGATCCTTCACCCACATTTTCTAAGCGGCACTTTTCTCTAGATGAATCAGTTTTTTCTTTTTTAGCCATCTTGATGATTCCACTTGGAACGGATATGAAACTCATAGTAGTTTCTTCGACGATGATGTCCTTCTTATCTGTCAAGCCACTTTTGAGATGCTAGTTGGCATTAAAATTAGCTCGCATTCTTCGCATCTTGTTAAATCCTCCACGAATTGTGGCTAATGAGTCAACCGAACCGAAAACGGAAGAAAGTGGGTCACCCTCCCTCCCCTTCCCACCCTTTCCAAACCCGAAGGAAAGGGAAATAAAAACAGTTTTAAGGGAGAAAACAAAAGACACGACGTTTAGAGGGAACAACTGTTCTAAAAGCGTACGACGTCAACGTTTTTGCTCGATTCTCCGAAGTTACCAAAATGAGAAAAGCAGAGTGTGAGACTGGAAACTCGTTGAAGAACGAGAAACATACAACAATAATGCGTCCTCTGACCGTCGTCTTAAACGTTCATCATTGGTTACTAGAACACTGAGTCAGAGTATAACACAGCTCTACTTACGATCTCTGACTACTTTGGTTCAAAGAGCGCGTTAAAACACAGCGCTAAACGCGCTAGGGAAGACGTTATAGAGACCGAAGTCGTTTTGTTCCGATGAAACAGACTTGAAACGCGAATGGGAAATATTCTATTGGCTATATTAAAAAATAATTGGTTCTCACAGAGAAAATGTGCTGAATCCAATTCTCATGAATTTTTAATGAATTTTGGTGTCTAATAGGATGTCCTTAACTCACTCAAAGCCTCTCCTATCATTATAGAGCCAGTCATAAAAGTATTTCTGCAAAAAACTTCATTAAAAAATCGGAAAAAAAAGTTTATTTTTCAAATATATTAACATCGACGGCTTAAAAAAAAAGACTTAGAAGAGATGTGTTGGTTCTCCGAGAATCAAATTTGTGTAACAGAGTACTGGTGGCTCCAAGTTTTTGTTTTTTTTCCTGCTGCTTCACCGATTTGTGTTTCGTACTTTAACTTTCTATATAATTTATTCTTTGTCCTTGTTTATTTTAAATTCTGAGTGTGAGTAACCCAGCGCTTAAAGGGGGCGCTGCAGTGCGCACGTGGTCTATGTTTCGATCTCCCTCCCCGAGCTCACCAAGCCTTCTATCCCTCCATAGTAGGCAAACTGGTACCAGATTTGTCTCGGAGGATGAAAACACTGAGTTAATATCACCCGTAGATAGCTCCATACTCGTCGTGGAGGATAAATGTGTACTCAGTCACCTTAACAATGACATGAATGGAGATGAACGCACAACGCACCCTCGGGGACTCATCAACGGAGTGTCCATTCTTCATTTTAAAGTCCATGTTTCGCTTCTCTCTCCACTGATTTTCGAAGAATATTTCATTCCTTGTTTCGTTCTTCCACGGATCTCCCTCATATGAGGGATCTCGAGCCGGTTGGTCGCGAGACTAAGTGGCGCGTCCCCCAAGTGGCGGATAGGGGGTTAATCGCGGACCAAAAGCGATCTTTGCTACTCTGAGACGCAGGTGGATCTAGGGGATGGACTGCTTGTTTTAGCTGCGCCGATTTGGCACATACTTTCTGTGCTTACGAGGCCTATTCATGCATGCGTGTGGGGGGTGCGATCTCACTTGCGCGGATTGTATTCTACGAGTCAATTCGGCGAAAAGCCTGCAATCAAGAGACGGGGAAGTATATGGGAGGCGGTTAGGAGTCGTCTCCAACAAATAAGCTCCATGTCCACTGTGGCAGAGCCTGGCAAGCTACCCGTGAGTATACCCGGCTCCCACGTTCAGAGCCCACCAAGCTATACGGGGGGTTTCAAAATGCTAAACACAGCAAAAAAAAACGAGCCTCATTCCCTGACTCCGAAAGAGCCCCCAATTTCGCAGCGTTAGGGAGGACGAGTGCGGAGAGGCTGCTAAAATCTCAGGGCCAATGGAAGCTGCCTGGATCACGAAGAACTATGGTGACGACCTATACCTACAATGCACGTATGATTGCATACAGGTCCTCCATAGATCATGCATACGAAAAGGATAAGGTACGACGTCATCGGTCTGGCCAAGACGAGACGACGCCACCCATTCAACGCCGTCTATGATACCCGAGAAGAACTGTTCCTCGGAACATGCGACAGTAGAGGTGCCGGCGGTGTCGGCGTTCTCGTCAACACGAGTTTGTCCATGAATATGGATTCATTCGAACAACTAACAGCCAGAATCAAACCTTTACGATTTAGGAGATGTGGACCAATACCGGCTTTGGCAATCTTTGTCGTTTACGCGCCGACATCAAACTATTGCGAAAAAAGACCTCGAAACGTTTTATATGGGCTAAAAGCACTTCTACAGAGAAGACCCTACATTCTTCAATGTTATCATTGGTGATAAACGTATTTAGCAACTTTCGGACTATCGGCTTTCATAGCACTAAGATGAAGATATTAAATAAGCAGGTCGCGTTTCTTGTCGATGTAATCACAGCGGCATCCTTCCAAAGGCAGACTAATGATCTGAATAAATCCCGGTTTACTGCGGCTTTGGATTTTTTTTAAATTTGGCGGCTTTTTCTCCTTTCTGCCAGAAATATAACGTTGCTCTGAAGATGTGATATTCTCATCCCATGTAGAATTTCGGGATAATAGCGAAATAGGTTTGACAAAGCCTTCGATTTACTATTACTTCATAGGTGGCGCTGAATAGACGGCGTGTTCTTGTCTCAGGCAGTCTAACGATCTGAATACCCGTAGAAGTAGTTTTCAGAGATATTTGTTCACTTGAAATTGACTACGGAACAGTAAACAAATTCGTTTCTTGTAGACATCTTGTAGACAGATATAGCAAAGATCAACTTTTTCAATTGTGACTGAGATCAGCTAGCATATGTTCCACAGATATAATGCCTGGTGTTGTAAGAATCACACCATTAGACAAAAATGATGTTGCTGCAGACCATCGGTTTTCAGCACTATGTCATCGCCCTGCAGTTTACGAACTTTTGCTTGGCATTTTCAAATTGCTGTAAATAATCTGGCGAGCTGATAGAGCCTTATCCAACCCAATTCTCTGTGTAAATGAGAAACATCGCGGACATTGGCACTGTAAAGTGTCTCTACGGTTCATACATAGTCTTTGTGTACTGACAAAGTACACACTAGCTGTGTAAGCTTCCATGAGCCCAAGTTGACGAAGTTGAGACCAAGCAGCTTATCGTTTAACAGTTCCTATGACACTTGACACTTGACACTTGAGCGGCCCTTCCCCACTGGTTGTGCGGGCTCCAGCAAAATCACCATTTATCGGAGATTTGCTGGTTAAGCCATTGTAGTTTTAATTAAATAAATAATCGTAATGATACTGGGGTATTTGCAAAACACCGGACCGCTGGTGTCTGCGGCTGGGATCAAATCTTGTTATCACCTTTTCCGGGGAGCTAACATGTTCACCAGCACACCATGCGGGTCGTAGGTTTCGCGTGTCCCTAAGCCGTGTTATTGACCTATGGGGGGTGGGGGTGCTATCAGCAATCACCCGTCAACGGGGCTGCTAAGGACGAAGGACTCTCATGGGATGGTGGTGAGCGCGATAGCCCCCAGAAAGGGTAATAACAAGGTTTGATCCAAGCCGCAGACACAAGCTGTCCGGAGTTTTGCAAACACTTCAGAATCGTTATGATTATATTTCACATATTTGCATGCCATTAAAAAGGATTAGAGAGTAGCTAAAAAGTGACAACATTGTAAACGAATGATGTTTAGTCTTCTTACTAAACTTCTAATGTATTTTCGCGCTATTTTCCATTCCCTATAGTCGTAATAAGCACTCTTTCGTTCAACACATGTTTTCCGCATAGTATTCATTTAAGTATTCGGTAGTGATATACAAATTTCCTAAGAAAAAATCATACTACTATTGAGCAAAACATGTTGTGGAATGATCATCTTATTCAGAATTTACTTTCTTCTACAATTCCGGCACGATTTAATGGCACCAAGCCGACATTACGTCTAAATGTTGTTGGACCTGAGGCGACTAAATTGCGCGGTAATTCTATTCATTAGTTCAATTGATGCATTCATCAGCGGTCCATTTACGTTGTACTGAGTAGAATGGATAATAATGAGAAGACACAGTAACATTCGTTAAGTGTCTTTGTAGTTTTAATGATGCTGAGATATTTGCAAAACTCCGGACCGCAGGTGTCTGCGGTGGGGAACGAACGCGCTATTGTCCTTTCCGGGGAGCAGCGCGCTCACCACCACACCATGCGGGTCCTTCGTTTCGCCTGTCTCTCAGCTAGTTCTATTGATCTTTTGCCATCAGCAATCACCCGTCAGCGGGATTGATCTGGGGGGGCCCAAATCGGCAACGAACCCAGTTAAGCTGAGGCTGCAGTTATATTTCGCAACGCATACCCTGCCGCTAAAAAGAGTAGGCAGTAGATAATAAGTCAAAACTGTGTTTGTAGTATTTGGTAGCGGCCACAAGACAGCCTCCGACGTGTTTTCTAACGCTGTGTACCCCATGCAGTATGTAGTGTTGACCCCCTGGTAATGCAGAAGCTGATGTTGTTGGCAGTTCCTCCCAAGCAAGACCTGCAGCACTTCACTATCGTCCTTTTTGGATGGAGTGACGTTAGTCTAATTTCAATAGCACCTCTGTCACTTATAGTCCCGTTTATCATCGAGTGACTCGAGTGGGCGCCAGTAAATCTTCCATTTTTCCCTATCGCGTGCAAGAGTAGCTCAGTCAGTTCTGCTCACTCTAGGGTCTCGTTGAGCATCATATCTTTCTTCTATGGTTTTCGTGAAGAACTC
This sequence comes from Angiostrongylus vasorum, assembly GCA_018806985.1. Classification (NCBI taxonomy): domain Eukaryota; kingdom Metazoa; phylum Nematoda; class Chromadorea; order Rhabditida; family Metastrongylidae; genus Angiostrongylus; species Angiostrongylus vasorum. The sequence continues at coordinate 2,066,633 of JADANN010000461.1, forward strand.
AGACCATCAAGTTGGTGATCTTCCTGCAGTGCGCTTAACATCTCGAGGAATCTAGTCACTTACGGCTGTTGTCCATCGGTTGTCATTCATACGCATTACGTGTCCGGCCCACCTTATCTACGATTGTTTGGCGTACAGAACGGCATCTTTGATTTTTGATCGCTGATGCAGGTCGAAACTTCGGATTCCTTCCCTTACTTGTATGAAACGGGATACTCCTGGCATCGCCCTTTCGACTGCGCGTTCGATAACGCTAAGTGATCTTTCATCCTGCTTACGCAGCGACCAGGTTCTGACGCATGCGTTAGGGCTAGAATTACCTTTGAGTCGAAAAGGTAGGCACGGAGTCGGGTGTTCTTTGTTCTCCTCACTACATCCTCGGTGCTCTTGAAAGCTCCCCCAAGCCGCTCGTTTCTTTCATCTCAACTCTCGAGGTAAGTCGTTTAACATGTTGATTTTCCGACCTAGATAGACATAACTGGAGCATTCGGAGATATTCGTTCCGTTGAGCGAGTTTGGTGCATGCGAAACCAATCCGTTTTTCATGAACATCGTTTTTTGTGAGATTCAGTCGAACACCAATATTTTCACAGGCTTTATCAAAGTCGGCAAGCATGCGTTCCGCTTGGCTAATGTTCGGTATTATAAGGGCGATGTCATCAACAAAGCGAAGATGGTGCAATTGCCGGCCATCGATTTTCACTCCCATATTATCCCATTCCAATGTTCGCATGACGTTCTGGATGGTGGCGGTTAATAATTTTGGCGAGATGGTATCGCCTTGCTTAATCACTCTTTTGACGTCAATGTTAATATCGTGGGATGGTGCTATCTTGGTTGTGGAATTATTGTACAGCTCACGAAGAATCTTTATGTACTGAGTAGGACTCCTTGACTATCAAAGGCTTCCATGACTGCTTCTATCTCAACTGAATCAAAGGCCTTCTGTAAATCGATGAGTGACAGAGTGATACAGAGCGGTCTTTTGTATTCTTGCGATAACACAATGAGCCTTGTTATCGTGTGGATGTGTTCCATCATACTAAATCCTTCTCGAAACCCTGCTTGCTCACATGGCTGCCCTTCGTCCAGTGTTCTGTCAATCCTGCTTGGGATGACTCGAGTGAAAAGTTTGTAGACGACAGGCAGCAAGCAGATTGGGCGATAGTTGCCGATATCGTGTAGGTCACACTTCGTGAACATTTGCACGGTCTTGCTGGTCTTCCACTGAGTAGGGACCTTGCATTCGGACAGGTAACCTGTGAGGAGCCGAGCCAGTTACGAGGACTGGCGGAAGATTCTTCAAGCGTTCTGATCTTATCTTGTCCGAACCTGGTGCTGTTCCATGTTTCGCCCACGAAATGGCATGTCGGATTTCGGAAGTGAGAACCGATGGTACAACATATCCATCTTCCTTTATTTCATATGAGGGAAGGTGGACGTGGCTATCGAATAGATCTGAATAGTATTCGTGAATGATTTTCTCCATTCCCTTTTTTGGACGCTGCAACTGTTCCATCTGGGCGTCGGAGTGAAATCATCTTAGTCCTGTAATTGGCGAACTCCGGTGGGATTTGCAAGTCCTTTTCCCGCAGTTTCTGCAGCTTCGACCATTACTGCTACTCTTCTCTCTTTAAGATCTTCTTTCATCGTCTGTCTGCATTGTTTTGCAAGTTCGGACGTTTGATCGCGGTTGCCTGCAGCCCGTGCGATTCCACGCTGGCGTGTCAGCTCGAGTGTTTCTGGAGACGGACATCTCTTAGTGACTTTCGAGCTCTCAGCTTTCATAGCGCTGGCGTGAATTATCGACAACGACCTCTTTCCAACAGCCGACAATAGGTAACAAAGAGCATATAGCTGACGGCAGCGATAAGTTCGGCTACATCCTGCAAACAGAGAAACGTAAAGAAGCGTTTTGCTTTATTCGCATCAAGATTGTATTTATTTTATCTCATTTTTTTACTCGTTCACTTCTTATTTTTCCTTCTTTTACTATATTTACTTTATTTATTTTTATTTTTTTTGTTTTATTTTCATTACTTTTTAAACTGTTCTTTTATTCATTCATATTTCATCTGTTTCCTTCCCAAGTAGGAATGTTATAGAATCTATAAGATTGCTTCATGGTAAAATTGGATAGTTTTAGACCTCGGAGTATTACTTCACCTATTTGCACTGCCTTTTTAAGTCGGGAAACGTCGTGAAGTTTGTTAATTCCAGGGCTTTGTATAAGCAAAAGGATGAAAGGATAAAGCTCTCGGCGTTGATCAATCCCTAAGGGATGCGCCATGCATTCGACTTCATTAAGCATCGTTTGGAGGTAGTTGAATGAAAATCTGGCCTTTACAATGACTCGCGGTGGCTTACCGATATATCGGGCCAGTGCTGCTATCCTCCCTAGACGACAAGTCTGGTACCAATTTGCTGACCCCGGAGAGATAGAAGGCTTGGTGGGCCGTGGGCGTGGCGATGGATTCCACGTGCGTGTTGCAGGGCGCCTCCGATCACTGCGCTACACGCTTCCTTGTGTAAGTACCATACAAGAAACCAAGTTTATTTAAAACAATCTCTATATTGGAAAAATTGTTTTAGATCTATGTGTTGGCTCTATTCGGACATGTTTCCCAACATCTTCATTTCCTCCCAGTCGTCCTCAATATAGTCCGCTTTGTTATAAATACAGGTGTCATTTTCTGGGACCGAAGCATTCTAAGGTTCGATCGTGAGTACAACTGACTGATGCAAGTACAAACATGCCGTTCATCTTGCTAATGGTCATCTTCGGAGCCTTTCATCGCCGCTTTACTATTCTTCTCATCCTTTTTTTCCCCCAACTCTTCTAAGGACTTATTCTCTCTGGTAGGCCTATTCATGTCTCACTTCTTATGTACATCACTTTAAATCAGTAGTTCGGCGTATTTCACGAAGTCTTCTTTTCGCAATGCTTAATAACATGGCAGAATTAATATCTACAGAGACAGTAGCCGTGGGAAAAGCCCTATTTGTAGCCAATGACAAAAGCAATTTGCAAAATATTGTCTAGTTAGGCTGACGAATAAACGTTATATCGTGTAAATACAATTGGTTACAAATAACATATACCTAACAGTAACATAAATTACAATTATCTTAGTCAGGCATTTTCTCTGTTTGGTTATGGAGATGCTTGGCTGAGTAGATTGCGGTCAACTTGACCTATCAAGGCCCTGAAGAAGGCGAAGTCTGTCGAAACGTCACCTTTTTTCGTAATAAAGAGCAAAATAACACTTCGTGTTGGCTCAACAAGAACATGCAGAATTATTTGATCAATGCCGAGATTAATATAAAGTCGGTTGTAGGTAAATACAGTTCGGCTTAGAAAACTACTAAAGTGAGTGCCCTGAAGACAACATCGAAAATTTTAGAACCTCACGAAATCGATGTAAATGACCAAGTAGAGCTCAAGGAGGAAATAAAAACTTGTAGGTGCAGAGTCGAAACAAGCATGAGGATTAGTTGGAATCAGCCTTAAAGCGGGTCGAATTATTTCATCTTTATTTTCATTTTATAAACCTCTCCTCACATCTACCGTGTGAAGGCACTTCCTTTTGATTTATTTCCTCGCATCAGCCATCTACGAATTTCTTCCATCTCATGCGTGTTAGTTTTACTGCTGTTTGAAAACTTTCTTTGGTCATGAATGTCGTTGAATGCTAGTCGAGTCTGTTCTTCCTGGAGCTCTGAGATAGATTTTGGGTTGGAGATACTAAGCTTGTTCCGGATAGGTATGGAACCGATTTCACGACCATGGAGGACGGATAGGAGGGCTGGTCAGACTGGGGCACGGACGAAGTAGCACTGTGCTTATGGTAACCGGCATCACTACCAACAAGCAACCCAAACCCTATAGTTCAAATTGTTATAAGCAGTTACATTAAATGACGGTGGTGTCGGAAACACTATACGAATAACATAATTTAATGTGATTTGTAATAGCTTGCAATGTAATTAACAAGTATTTCATTCCATAGGAGTGCTGTGGATTATACGTACCAGAACGATTTCTGTTCTCGTTTCGGCTTTTTTATTCCACACTGTCCATAAATTATTGCACATAGCGAACAGAAGGCAACTCCCCATCTTAGAATTCTTGTGATTTATGCATAATAAAGGATAAGAAGATAAGGCTTTCGGCATTGATGAATCCTAAAGGGACGCGCCATGCACTTGACTTCATTAATCATTGTTCGCGGTGATTGAGTGCATTTCTGGCTTATACATTGACTCGTGGTGGCTGGTGGCCTACTGATGTATCGAGTCAATGCTGCTATTCTCCCAGACAAGTATGTACCAATTTGGCTAACCCGGAGGGAAGGAGAGCTTGATGACCCTTCGATGGTGGGTCGATCATGTGCCTATTGCTGGAGACATCTAACCTCTGCACTACACGCGCCCATGCCGTCTCCTTTATCGGCATGCTGTAGTAATTTTCTCAAATAATTTTTGAAAGCTTTCCATTGAGTGAAAGTGAAGCTATGTTGTCTTCCCAATTTGGAATCCCCTGCGAGCATGGCTATGTCTTTCCCTGCGTGAGCCTGCTCAGCTAGCTGAAGCTCTCGAATTTGGAGAACCGTTGTTTAAGAGCAAAGATCGTCGGGGACCATTAATTGAAGACATGCTCAAGTTTGATTAAAAACGATCAAGGGCTATCACGCAAAATCTATTATACGGAACGCCTTTGAGCAGAGTTGTGGGTCACTTCATCAACTGCGTTAGCAAAGTGCTGAAAGGTGCCTCAGAGTGTTGCAATGAAGGCTCACTTTTCTGGGAGATGCGTGGATCTTCGTGGTTCATAAGAGTTGCCGGAGAAAAGATTTACCTTTTTGGTCTAAACACTATTTCACCCTTCCTTTACTTGATACTTACTTGATACTTGAACGGCCCGTTCTCACCAGTTGTGCGGACCCCAGCACAATCACCACTTTTTGGAGATTTGCTGCTTAAGCCATTGTGGTTCCCTGGAATCCTGAGGAGAGCCTGGCCAAAGTCTGCCTCAGTCGTCACCACGACAGACAGTTGCAGCCCTTGTGGATCAGAGGGAGATTTGCCACCATGAGACTTTGATACCAGGAAGGTAGTGGATCCTGGTATTGGTTTACTCTTAGCTAGGCTTTCTGATGGAAACGCCGGACTCCTTCTCAGCTTGGAAGACCCTGCCCAGGGGACAAATGCCCATGCTGTACATCGCAGTCCGACACCCAGGAACACCTCCCAGCTACGATGAGGCGGTGAACCGTTGGGAGGCACCCTTCCTTTGGTAATTATTGAAAGAGTAAGTCCTTTATACCAAACTAGTGACATGGAAGAAACTGAAGGGCTATAAAAGGAACTATGTTTTCCATCCCTCAAAAGTTCCCAGTGAAATCGGCCGGCTTTACGCTTTTTGAAATTTATTTTTTGTTGTAAAAACTACACTTAGAAAATAAGGTATAAAATTTCTAAAACAGAGGATAAAGGATAAAGCTGTCGAGGTTGGTCAATCCCTGAGGGATGCCCCATCCACTCGACTTCATTAAACAGCATTTGGGGGGTGATTGAAAGGATATATGGCGTTTACATTGATCGGCGGTGGCCTACCGATGCATCGAGCGAGTGCTGCTGTCCTTCCAGATAGGTCTGGTAGCAATTTGCCTTCCGCGGAGGGATGAAAGGCATGGCGAGCCTGGGGGCATGGGGATCGATTCAACGTGTATTGCAGGGCGCCTCTACCCACTGCGCTACACTCGCGGGTTTTGAAATAGGTTGTTATTTTTCAATCACCGTTTCCCTTTTTGATGAGCGTTTGTTTCTAAACTTGGAGCTTCCCATGATAATTCAGTGTGGACTTTCACTGTAAACCACCTTATCTGATCATAGAATGGGACTTATTCAACTTTATCAGCTGTGTGGGGTTGCGGGTAAGAATTTTTTAATGCTGCTCTTAACTTGAACTGCGAAGAGAACGGAGTATCGCAGAGTAAGTTGGAAAGATGGGCGCGTGTAGCGCAATGGTTAGAGGTGCCCTGCCACACACATGGGATTGATCGCTGTGCAGCAGGCTCATAGGGCCTTTCATCCCTTCGGGGTCGGCACATTGGTACCAAACTTGTCTGTACACTGATTCGGTACATCGGTTGGCCACCGCGACTGAATGTTTAGAACAGATATGCATTCAATGACCTTCAGGTGCTTAATGAAGTCGAATGCATACCGCGTTCATCAGAGATCAATGAATGCTTAGAGCTTTGTCCTCTAAAATTGAAAAAAAAATCGTGTACATTATCACAACGACCACCGGATAGGCCGGCGATAGAGATTTTTCCTGGTCCAACCAGCTTTCGTGAGGCCTCAGTATAAGGGTGGTAACTTTAGCTTTTTCCGAGTGAACCACTTAAGGATGGCAGTAAGCGATGATATACGTTTGTTTAGCAACCTATGTTGCTAGGACATAACTTTCGTGCAAAACAAAATGTTTTACATCCCTGCGTAATCAGCTTTCACAATTACTATGTCGATCCCAGTATTTCTTGAATCTGACCCTTCCGTCGCATCTATCATCCACGAAATTCATAGGACTTTTGTGGGTGAATTCGGTGGTTGCTTGAGGATTTTTCGTCTTCATTATGAATACCGTTGAATGCTGGTTGATTCGATTCTCTCTAGAGCCTTGGGATAGCAGTGGTGAAATATTTTCAAGTGAATTGAAAGGAATGAACGTTATCGGACACAAGTCTGGAACCAACACATCTACGGAGAGATAGGAAGTTCGGTGCACCCGAGGTGTGGTCGAACGAGCATAGCACTCATAATGAACAGCATCACTACCACTAAGCCACTTAACCGTTAATTAAGATGTTACCTCGTGCTAGTTTATCGCTTCGCTCTATAAACGATTTTTTTTCGTAGCGTACATTGGTCGTTTGCAGGCTTTTAATCTTATGATCTTCACCGTTTTATCACAAGTTCTTTAGAATTACTTCCCAACAATCTTTTACTTGCCTTTGATATTATGAGCGAATTATTTGGCCTTTGTTGTTCATCATGTCTCCAATCTCTGACTATCATTATAGTAATAGAAATACAAAGCGACGTTAATACTGTGACCGATAGGAACGAAAAGTGATACAGTATCATCTCAAAAAATCACTAGAATACTTATATAAATCTTAATGGTTAATTTAATTCTCATAATACAACACAGTATTCGTGAATACAGAACAAACTGAGGCAAAACAGCAATGTGGAGAACAAGGAAGAACGACAACCACAATGATGCTGAGATATTTGCAAAACTCCGGGCCACAGGTGTCTGCTGTGGAGAACGAACGCGCTATTACCTCTTGCGGGGGCTAACGCGTTCACCACCACACCATGGGGACACTTGTTTTCGCCTGTCTCTCAGCTACTTCCATCGACCAGTGCCTTCAAAAAAGAACGAAAAATATTGCAGTGCTTTGTAAGGAATACGATAAGACAGAAAGCAACTTTCTCACATATCAATGAAATAGCTCATTTGATGAAGCTGCAAATTTGGTGCCTCCAAGTGGTTTAAGTGGCTTAAGCATAAAGATGCCTTGGAAGCGAATTAAATTTGGTAAGTAGAAAAAGGGGGAACGCAACAGGATGGTCCTTTTGCTTCAATCGTTTCCATCTGTAGAATCAAGAGAAAAAAATGGGCGTGCTTTCGAAAAGGGGTGTGTTACAGGAGACTATGGGCTCACTTCGCTGCGCCTATATTCCCACTAAGAGGATTTCTACCACAATTGAGTTTTATCGCAAATGATTTATGCATATTTAGCACACTGGCCGCCGGAACTGTCTCACTTTTTCTATGAAACTTATATCTTGTAACTAGCCGTTGATAATAATTTGTTTTTCAACTGATTCGTATCAACAACAACCGCCCTGTACAAAACAGCTCTGTCAGGTGAGCATGCCTCATTCGTGCAGCGTTCCACCGACGAGAAGGTCCTTCTCGGTGCGATTCCGAAGATGCCACATCGAGAAGAAGAACAACTGTGGGCCGTTGACTCTCGGATTATCTGCTCTGCTGAAGACAAAAAACGTCCAAGCGTTAGCCGAAATAAACATTATTATCAACCCTGTGTAGGCACAACAATTCAAAAAACATGTTCATCATTTAACAACCGAGCTTAAATAACAATCAGTTCGAGAATTTATGAGTTAAGATTTGTCTGCTGAGGTTATGAAAAAGTCTGGCTGAGTGGACTGCATGTCAATTTAACCTCTCCGGGACCTGGAGAAGGCGAATCGCCGAGACATCAGCTATTATGTGATAATAAATGATGTATTAACTAAATCGTGTTTGCTCGTCAAGAAAAAATAGTGAATTATTGATCAATGCCGAGGTTAGAAGAAAGTCGATGATGGGGTTTACTCCTAAACACTTCAAATGCTTACATTGCAAGTTCCCAAAATTGAATGCCTATTTCCACTGCACTATTCAATTTCTCGTGGCCAATAGTGGGTGGGGGTCCACAATGTTCTTCATCTTCAATAAACCCTTCCTTGGATTCACACCTCATTAGTGTTTCAATCAACTTGTGCCTCATTGCCTCCGCATTTTTTAGATAAAGGATAAAAAGGGATAAAATGTTCGGCGTTTATCAATCCCTAAGAGATGCCTCCATGCATTTGACTTTATGAGACATTGTTAGAGGTAGCTTCTTTCGTTGATGAGCTGACATGGCGTAGATAAACTAAATTTTATTCAGCTAATGGTTCAACGCCTTCGACTTTCTTAGAGCCGTTGGCCGGCTCTAGTCGAGGACCACAGTTCTTCTTACTCTCGATATCGTCGTATCGAGTGCTGATGACGATACCAACCTCTGCAGGATGGATTGCTCGAACAAAAAACAAATTATTACCACCAGACAATCACACCATCAGCAACCGTCCTGTATAAAAGAGCTACGCCAGGTGGGACTGCATCATTGGAGCGGTGCTCCACTGAAGAAGATATGACGATGACACACATCGAGACTACGAACAACTTCAAACATCGTCTCGCGTCACCGACTCTAAGGAAGACGAAGATGTCGAAATGTTAGTCAAATAAAGTTTAATTTATCTTCTTTTATTTAACTCGTAAATGAAACAAGGTGCGCTGATATTCTTACCGAGTTTAAAGGAAACTCGGTTTTTGAAGCAATGTCGGAAGTGATTGATCATCTCCTGCCTATGCCATGATTTCCGTTAGCCTAAGGTTGTCTCAAGTCAGTGTATCCATCCTCCCAGACAAGTCTGGAAATAATATGTCGAGCCCAAAGGACGTAGGCTTGGTGGAACCGGGGTGCTCTATCGGCCTAACGACCAAGTGTGCTTTGCAGGACACTTCTAACCACTGCGATACACGCGCCAAGATCCCCTGATCATAAGACTTCTGCCTTTCTCCCTTTAATATATGATCTTAATATCATTGTAAACCAATTCTCATTTAATCTCGCTATCAAACATCGATTTATTGTATTTCATTGATAAACCGAAACAAAGTTTGTTACACTGAGGTCTAACTAGTCAACCAACTAACTGCCTCTTGTTAGCTTAACAATGAAATACGGTGTAATCCTAAGTTCTAATCGGACGAAATCACAGTGCCAGTTGGATCTCAATAGGAGAAAAAACTCTACATCAGTCTTTACAGAAATTGTGATTCATTGGGAAAATAGATAACTGAAAAAAAATAACTGACTTGAAGTATAGAAAATCCGACCTGTCTTGTTCAATTACATAGTGAAGTCATATGTGTATAAGGAGGTGGACAAGTATTGAGAGTATTTGAGCCAAAAGACAGAGTACATATAATGTCGGCACTTTTAATTTTTTTGCCTAATCCTTTCTTTTGATGGCAGGGCATTATGTGAACTATAATGATATTGCGATATCTGCAAAACTCTGGACCGCAGGTGTCTGCGATGGGAAACGTACGCGTTATTTACATTTTCTGGGGGTTAACGCGTTCACCATCACCGATGCGGGTCTTTCGTTTCGGCTGTCTCTCAGCAAGTTCTATCTATCAGTGTCATCAGGAAAGGGTAATAGCGGGTTCCTTCCTCACCACAGAGGAGTTTCGCAAATATCTCAGCATCACTGTGGTTGTATCACACATAATACCATGCCGTGAAAAAATTCCAATAGGCAGCAAGTAAAAAGTGAACATTGTGATTTCGACAATAGCATCAGCTTAACTGGGTCCATCGCCGATTTGGACTGCCCAGATTAATCCCGTTGACAGGTAATTGCTGATGGTACTGATCGGTAGAGAACTAGCTGACAGATCTGCGTATATGTTTGTGCGTATTCTCTTGATAACAAACACTTCAGTGCAAAATAAAGCACTGTTTGATGGTAAAACTGCAGAAGCTACATGTGAAGACATGTTAACACTATCAAGTTAACAATGAAATTGAAGATCAAGGAAAGAACTGAAACACTAGTTAAAATACTTTTTTTGACAAAACATAGTAAATTTAGGCATTTTCATAGACATCTGTAGAATTTTGAGCTGTTCAGCCATGGAGAACAGCGTTCTGGATACCTCAAACTAAGCTACCATGCTGCAGGACACACCGCTCTACGAGGAGACCGTTATACATAATTGATTTACGAATTATGGTGAAAAACAGCTGCATAGGTGTTGATAATCCCTTGGGAGATTATTAAACGTATATATGCTCAAGCAACACACGCAGCACACTGATTAGTGATGCCTTGAAATGCACACGTTGGCTCTAGTCCGACTTCGCACTCTGGGCTCATCAAGCTTCCCATTAGTCCGTGGTTTGCAAGTTGGTACCAGACTTGTCTGGGAGGATAGCAGCACTGGCTTGACAGATCGGTGGGCCACTACGAGTCATTGTACTAGCCAGATGTGCATTAAATCAACTCTAACGTTGCTTAATGAAAAGAATGCATGTCGCATTCCTCAGAAATTGATCAACGTCGAGAGCTTCATTCTTTTATCCTTATTATATGACCAAGAGTTTAGCTCTTTAGGCTTTAAGGAAAAAGAGAGCCGTGACAGTGACGATATTAAGTGCACCAACGTGCTGGTTTAACTTTGGCACGATATCCACGAGGCGTCGAATCCCTTTGAGGTCCGGAACTTGGTGCTAGCATTGTACAAGGTCAGCTAGCTCTCTCAGCCATTAAAACTTCTCAATGCGTGTGATTAAAAACTACCATCACCATAGCACAGTTACGCTAGAATTCCAAAAAATAATCGATTTGACTAGTGTTTAAGGATATTAATAACCAAGTCTAGAACTTTTGTAGCATCAGCCAAAAATCATATCTACGTGAATGAAGAATTCGAGGAAACGAGCTGAATGCAGTAAGTGCTGAGATCTGCACAGTATATGCGATATCTGGTCGGATAAAATAAAGAAGACTATGTAAGTTTGTGATTCGTACTGTTGCACCAGTAATTGTCCCACGTGACAAATTGTAGTACAATATTACCTACTGCACTGCCCAATAAAAAACTTGATTTTTTTGGCGTAATTTTTAAAGTGTTAGTGAGGGGTTGTAGGAAATGTTGGGAGCCGTTCGTGAAGAGGGAACATCTGGAAGCAGAATGAAGAGTATTCACCTTGGATGCGCCAAGGGACATCTTAATACCCTCCTTAGCACCTACAGTTTCCGCGGTACCCTCATCGACAGCTGTTTGCTCCTGATCGTACTTTCTTTAAGCAATTCAGATTTTCTCTTATTACCATTTCTTTCCTGTTCTATTAGCATTGAGATTTTTATTCAATATTCTCTTTCTTACTTCATTTTATAACATTTCGACTGTGATTGGAAGCGGAACAAGTAAAGACAGATTGTTTAGATAAGGGAACTCATCAATCATACATTCGTTGTTTGCGCAGTCGTGCAAGTTCGTTGTTCATTTTTTGAATTTTAGCGCTTTTCTAGAACTGAGTCTGTTTCTTGACGTACAGAGTATGAATGAATGTACAAACCACATTTAATACTGTCACCGTACTAGGAACAAAGTAAGATTATGTCGTGAAAAATTCATTAGGATTTTGTCCTTCTCCAAAATAGGCGAGCTTCTGGTTGGATGTTCTGTGTATCAGGTTGTTGCTTGATGATGAACACCGGAAAACCACCCTGTGAAAATTGACAATGATAGGGTAAAGCAGAATTGTTAAGAAAACGGATCACTTACAAGTGTACGGGTTTCTCGAATTCCGTACATAACGAATAGTTTTCTGCGAAGATCCTTCGTAGTCATTAGCATCACCCACGGATTGATATAAGAGAGAGTGCAGTTGATAATCGAATATACTTTTCGTGTTTTCCAGAACGATTTCACCTGACAGCAGCGACTTGTCTATGTAGGGTCTTACTAACTTATTCGGTATCAGTGCTTCTCTTGAAATATTATATTACAGACTGCATCTATTCTTGAACTTACCGGGATACTTGAATACTTGGATAGCCCATCTTCATAGTTGCGCAGGCTCCAGCATAATTTCCGTCTTTTCGGAGTTTCGGAAAGAGGAAGAGTTCCACTGTGGTTCTTTGGAGACCTGAGGTCAGCCCGGCCAATCTCTGGCTCAGGTCGTCACTAGCACAGGCAGTCGCCGCCCTTATGGATCAGAAGGAGATTTGCCACCATATGACTAGCTTAATACAAGAACGGTGGTGGGTCCTAGTATTCGTTTGCTCTTAGCTCGGCTTCCTTATAAAAACGCCAGAATGAATGCCCTCGCTGTACATCGCAACCCGACATCCAGGAACACTTCTCAGACACGATGAGGCAGTAAACCGTTGGGAGGCCTTTACAGCTTTTATGACTAAATAATTGCCAACTGAGAAATTCCTAGACGGGCGGTCAACATTCGAAAACTGCTTTATTGCTCAAGATGATAGAAGGCATCATAGCGGTTTGATTGATAGTGTTCGATAGTTGATAGTTGGTAGTTGGTAGTTATAGTTATAACTACCAAACTCTGTTTGATAGTTAAGCAAGCGTGGGATAGAATGCAAGGAATGCGGAACACAACTCATGCTCCGTTGTGACGACTATCCATTAGAAGGTTCAAAAATAAATGAGCGTTTTTAACCATGTTATTTGAAATGTCATGACTTGCTTCAAACAAAACCTTTTTAATCAAAATAAAAACCTTTTGAATTTGCATATTTTCGCCGACGAGAAACAAGTTTAATTATAGACGATTTTTGGAGTCAAAGTCAATATCCTCGCACAGGAGAATAAAACACCAACGCGCAAGCTTCTTGAGGCTTTTTGGAGAAATGCCAGAAACCCCACAAAGATGAGAAGGGAGGAATGCCCAGCGGTCACACGCGAAGTGGCTCCGTATCTTCGGCTCAATTTCTGGTGGTGCAGTCATCAACCATACGCGACTGTAATCAGCTGTTCTAACCTTTCTCATTGGAAGTCACGAAAAAAGCGGTTTCGAGAAGCTATTGATCATACAATTACTCTAGGGTTTTTTCGTCTTATTGTAAGTGTTATTGAAACGTTTGGCCTAATAAATAGTGTGTCAGTATATCCTTCCAGGCTCTGAAGAAGGCGATGTTGCCGAAACTTCAGCTAGTGTTGTATTGTATTGTGTTCTTCTATGGAAGCAAATGTATGCTGTTTAACAACCTCGCGATTGCTGAACAAGAAAACGACGCAAGTTTAATTATTTCAGTTACGCATAATTCTGGAGTTCAGGAAGCGATCAATTCGTTGAAAAACACTTATTGCGTCATCGTGGTTGGTGAAGCATTTCTCGCGCAAGAAGTTGTCCAAGTGCTTGAAGAAGTGATAGTCGGTGGGCGAAAGAACTGAATAGTACGGCCGATCAGGCAAAATTTCGTAGCCCAACTCGTTCAACTTCTACAGCGCTGGTTCCGCAACGTGAGACCGGGCGCTGTCATGGACCGGAGTTTACGGTGCATTTCGTCGATTTCTACTTCTCTGCTGTAATCCTTTTGTCCGAATTCAAAAGCTGTGAAGAATCAGCCCAGCTGCAGGCCACCAAACAGTCACCATCACCTCTTTTTGTTGAAATTTCGGCTTTGGGAAGCGCTGTGGGGTCTAACCGCAATCCAACCATTGAGCTGAACGTCGCCGGATGTCATACACAATCCACTTCTCGTTGCACTTCACAATTCGATCATGAAAAGGGTCGTTTTTGTTGCGCAGAATAGGAGCAGACGACACTTCAAAACGGCGATTTTTTTGCTTATCGTTTAATTCGTGCGACGCCCACTTATCGAGTTTTTTTTCTTTCCTATGCTAATTCATTGAGTGGAAATTGTTCCTGTGCTTACGCCAAGCTTTTCTGCAAGCTCTCGGTCAGTTGTTCGCATGTTTGCTTCCATCAGTTCCTTCAATTCATCGTCATCAAAATCATTGGGACGTCAGCGGCATTCCTTATCTTCGAGGTTGAAATCATCAGACCAGAATTTCCAGAACCATGTTCGGACTGTTGGTTCACCAGCTCTACCTTCACCCCCAAACTCCATTAATGTTTCGAGCTACCTCTGCTGCACTACGACCGAGTTCGAACTCATTAAAGAAAATTTAACGAAAATTCGTCTTTTATATTTAAAACTGCTAAAGAGAAAAAAATGGTTAGAGAAAGCATGAAAACAGTACAAAATATTGCAAGAAACGAAAAATGTTCTATTGGCAAAAAAATGCATTGAAATAATAAACATTTCAAAACCCTCATTTATTTCTGAACAACCTAATATAGGATAGGCAAGCGTGCCTGCGCCAAGCAAGAATTTCCTGTGCTCGCAATGAGGTTTGAAAAGTGGTTCTTTGATAAAAGAGATATGGATTGGTGCGATCTATTCCATGGATTCGAAAGAGCTTTAGTGAAAAAACACCTTTTGCTAGTCCAGTGTCGGTGCCACTAACGGCGAAATCGACGTTAGTAGAATGTCTCAAGAATGCCGTGGTGTAGAAGAAATAACCTAGGAGGGACTGCCCGGATAAACGCAATAAGCATCACAACTCTTCCTAATAGCTCAAAAAAACCTTATACCTTTCTTTTGAATTTGCACTATATGAGTGAAGGATCCCACTAACATACAGAACACATTGAAAATATAATGAAGATTTCATTTAACGAAAGTCGCTCTCATCACAAAATTTTACACCCGGTCGAAACTTCGGGCAAGACTTCTTCAGAGCATAAAAAACCCAGAAATTTCAGAAGGCGCTATCAAAATACTGTAAGCTAAATCCGCCGAAATTCCGCGATTTACAAGAATTAGATCACCCTCTACAATGACGCTGAGATAATCGCAAAACGTGGACCGCTCGTCAGATTAAGCTACTATTACCCCTTTCCGGTGGCTCGCGTATTACACAATGCACCACTGAGGCTCTTTCATGCCGATTTGTGTTCCCCAGATCAATCCCGCTCACTGGTGATAGCTGGTGGTAACGTTAGGTAGAAAAATACATGAGAAAAACGCAAAGCAAGGCGATCAACCGTAGAGCCGACAATAAAGGCAGTACATCTACGATGATGCTTATGTTAAAGTAAAAATTGTGCTTATGCATTGTAAGAATATACATACAGTACCACCGAAAGAAAGGAAAAGAGAAGCTTCAATGACGTGATATACGATGAGTACCGTAAACGCCACAATGAATCCAGTTAAGTGCGCAAAAACTCGGCATTTCCTTTGATAGGAACTGAAAACATCATTTTACACAACATGTTGTCATCATTGTTTTGCCGATATACCAGAGCCGGGAATGAAAATAATTGTTATGTATTGGTATAACATATCAAGGGAAAAGTGCAGCTCAATGGTTTGAGGTGCAATGCAGTGCATACGTTGCCTTTGGTTCGACTTTGCCCCATGGGTTCACAAAACGCTACCATCTCTCCGTCGTTGGCAATTTGGTAGCAGATTTGTCTAAGAGGACCGCCCTATTGGTACATCCGTAGACAATTGTAAGTCAGTAAGTCATCGTTTAGATTAGATATGCATTCAATCACCTCTAACAACGCTTAACAGGGTGGAGCGCGCGACCTATACCTTAGGGGTTAATCAATGATGAACGGTTTGCCTTCTCTTTAATATATATGAACTGATCTTGTTCTTGTTGAGCTCAAGCGAGATTGGTATGAGTCTGTTGTTGTTGTTGTTGTTGTTGTTGTTGTTGGCGGTGGTGGTCGATGGCTGATGTTTAGGCGATTTCGCCTTCCTGAGACCCGTGCTCTTACGAGTGGGTAAAAAACAGGGGATAGTAAATCGATCAATACCACTCTTTACAGCACGGCTTTGAGGAAGGCGAAATCGTCGAAACGTCAGCAATCGACCAACAACAACAGCAACAACAACAACAGCGGTAGCAACAACAACAACGGCAGCAGCAACAACAACAGCAACGACAACAATGACAACGAGAACAACTTATACCAATCTCGCATCAGCTCAACAAGATCACTTCGAAGGAACATATAAATAAATGTATCTATTATTTGTGCCGAGGTTTAAAGAAGGTCGGTCTTTTGAGTTATAACAGTGGCAGTTGGCAGCCGATCGGCCAGCGTTCAAAAACCGCATCGCAGTCACTTGTTTTTTTTAAACAAAACCAATTTGTAATTGGGAGATGTTTTTCGAAGACATTCTCGATTGATCATTGTCTGTTGGAGAGAATACAAGCGACAGACCATATATATATATACATATGTATATATAGGGGCGGATATCACAGTGGTAGTGATGTCAGTCATCAAGAGCATGTGCTAGTTCGATTCCGCTCTGGACCAACCAATCCTCTCATCCCTACGAGGTCGGGAAATTGGTACCGGACTTGTCTGGGAAAAAAATCACTCTTTGCAGTTCATTTTTTTAATTAGGGAACATCCGGCCCTGCTCTCAGGGCTCCAGGGAGAATTGCTCGACCAGCGCTCCACGATACTCAAGGTGAAGTGAAAAATCCTAAAGTGGCAACCGAGGCCACAGGTAGAAACTTGGAAAATCTTCGTGCACAATGCATGCAAGAAAACGAATCGAGTGTGAGTAGTGCTGGGACCCGCACAGCAGACGTGAAGACAGGTCATACAAAACAAAAAAATATATATACATAGGCGTTTTGTACATATACTTGTAAATATAATGAAAGGAATGAGACCGGTGAAGATCTCGGTTCGCCACAGTTCGACACATCATATCTGTCAGAAGCCAATTTCCCGACTAATCGGGGCTTTCGTGCGGAATCATTCGTGTCTCCGAAATAGTGAGCTTTCGTATTTCTTAGCTTTCTTGACTTTTTGAAGATAGCCTTTAAATACTTTCTCAGATTGTTGGGCTAACACGAAGCTGGTAAAGAAATTTATCCGGCTAACCTTTCTACGTCTTCCTCTTCCTCTTCATCAGAACCGATGATCCGAGTCGACGGTTCACAGCTGTTCATCTTCTCGATGTGGTGTCTTCGTCGTCGTACCGAGTCGTATCTTCTTCAGGGTACACCGCTCTAATGATTACCGAGTGATGCTGGATGGATTACCCGTTGAAAAAACAAATTAATAACGACGGATAGTTGCATCAACAACAATCACCCTCTATAAAAAAGCCCTCCGAGGTATGGTTGCCTCACTCGAGCGATGTTCTGCTGCAGAAGATCCGACTCTGTACGGTAGAGAAGGCACTACATCGAGAACACAAGAACTGTGACCATCGACTCGGATCATTGGCTCTGGTGAAGACGAAGACGTCGAAACGTTAACTAAGTAAATCTCTTCACCCACCTCGTGTTAGCTCAACAATCCAAGAAGGTATTGATTATTAACACCGAGGATAAATGTCGGTTGCTTTGAAAATTATCACTAAAATTTATTATTTGGTAGGTGAGCATAACGAAATTATTCAGCTGATTTTTCTTCTTAGAATTTCTTCGCTTGAACAACTTTTGAGGAACGGCTAGCAAAAGTTTGGCGCAAAGTTGGCGGCCTCAGGTCATGCAAGAATATATTCCTTCTTTCTTCTTCCTTTCTTCGTTTCATCGAAAGTGAAAGGTTTTTTCTACGACAAACGAGGAAATAACTAATAGTTTTGGAATTGAGCAATGGGTACAGATATTCTGTGCAATGGACACAAGATCATGGTTAGATCTCTGCAGACGCCAACTCACCCATTCGGAGGTGGAGAGCTTGTGTCGGGCATACCCGAGAATCGTAGATAATAGCTCCAAAGACATGAATTGAGTGGAATAACTGATCAGCACAATGTGTAACTTGGCGTGAAAAGGACAAAAAAAAGAATAACGCTTTGGGTGCTGATCAACGGCTGAGAGATGCACCATGCAACCAACTCACCAAGCCTCTTTTGAGATAACTGAATGCACATCTGGCTTATTCAGTAACTCATGGTGGTCTAATAATGTACCGAGTCTGTGTTGCTGTCCTCCCGGACAGGTCTGATAGCAATTTACCGGCGCCAGATGGATGGTATGGGTTAGGAGCCTGAAACGTGGGTCGAACCCATGCGTATTCTGCTGTGCCTCCAACCACTGCGCTACACGCGCATCTTCTTCGGGTAATGTGAAAAGTTGATATCACGAAGAAATAACTCACACGCTCAAGTCAAGTCGTTGATGATAGAGCAATCGAAGAATTCTTGAATAATAAAAGCAACAAATGATGAAACATGGACAAATGAAAGAAACCGACATCAGGTGGGAGACCTGAAATCGACTAGTATCAAAATTTTCGCAGTAAATAGCACTACTACATGACTCGCGTATTAATATCCCCAAAAACCTGCATAGCATCTTGCCCATCACAGGTCAGAAATTTAAGGGATATATATTACAATAATATTTACTTCCTATTTGTTGCCTACCAGAATTTTTCACCGAAGGATGTTATGCGAAATATAACCACAAGATGCTAGAGATATTTGCAAAACTCCGGACCGCAGGTGTCGTATTTCCCATAATACCCTGCCTTGAAAAAATTCTACTAGGCAGCCAATAAAAAAATAAACATTGTGATTTCAACTACAGCCTCAGCTTAAGTGGGTTCAATGCCGATGTGGGCCTCCCACAGATCAATCCCGTTGACGGCTGATTGCTGATGACACTGGTATTATAGATAGAAAACTAGTTGAGAAGAAACGCAGAGCAAGGGCGTCCGGGGTGCAGTGTGTAATGCGCGAGCTCCCGAAAAAAGGAAATCATGGTTTGATCTGGCCGGACGCCCAAGTTTTGCCAATATCTCAGTATCGTTGTGGTTGATTTCGCATAAATACCCTCTCGTGAAAATTGTAGTAGGCAGTAAGTAAAAAGGTAAAACATTGTGATTTATTGAAGAATTCTGTAGTATTGGTGTTATCGATATCTGAACAGCAAGTGGAATAATTAATAACTTGATTCCCAGGGCCGACGTCAAAAAGCATTTATTACAACACAATATCTGACGTTCCAGCGGTTTCGCCTCTTCCAACCTTTGGAAAGGTCAAATGGACACTTAACCTACTCAGCCTAACACTTTCATAACCTTGCGGACAAGACTTAGCACATAAATTTGCATTCGCATAATAAACTACTTCTTTTAAACACCCATCGTTTATTCTTTGTGTTAGTAAATGCTATAAGTTAGTTTTTTTCCCAC